>OX369286.1:0-7500 GCA_947284805.1 Coleophora flavipennella | reverse complement strand
CCGACAAGAGCGCCGCCATGGAGTCGCTGTAAACAGCGATATCTGATTCTCGACTACGAAGAGCCTCCCTCGCTGCCTCATGTAGTGCCAACAGTTCAGCTTGGTACACCGTTCCGTAGGATGGCAAGGCAAGTTTACGAGTTTTTAACTCTGTAGTGTGGTTCCATATAGACAGAGCCGCACCGACCTTGCCCTCCAACCTACTACCGTCTGTGAATATCCTCAGGCCGTGTTTACTGTTTCGTTCGTAGTCGTCCTCATCCACTAGGTGAATGATTTCGATCGTTTGCCTCTTCGCAGGATGTGGCAACTCCAACGCAGGCGATGCTCGCTCGGCCTCCCTGTCCCCCAATGCCGGATGCGGTGCCCCCCTCCTGATCTCGTACAGCAGGGTCACCTCCCGCACACGAAGATCAAGTGGGAGCATCCCGGCTAGCAATAATGCGGAGTTCAGGGAGACCGTGCGATATGCTTTGCATATTTTTTGCGCGAAACTGCGTTGTAGTGTGTTGAAGCGTTTTTGTGTACCTTTCTTAGAAGCTGATGGCGACCATGCGCTGGAGGCATACAGGACGATGGGTTCAACGGCGGCCGTATAAATGGTTTTTATGACTTCCGGGTTTAGGCCCCAGCTGACCTTGGCTGCCCTGGACAGCTGCCCGTAAATTCCAATGGCTTTCGCGCATACGTTGGTGACGTGACTATTGAATGTTAGTTTGCTGTCTATTGTTAGACCTAACGTTTTGATCTCATTTACCATGCCAACGCCTATCCCTCCCATGCTCAGTCGTGGGGTGTCATATTTAAGTCGCCTAGTTATCAGCATCGCATTAGTTTTGTGCGTTGCGAATTTTAATTTATTGGCTATACCCCACTTCCTCACATGTTCGAGAGCGGCGTTAGCACGAGTCTCTATTTCATGGGTCACGTCACCATCGAACATCAACATGATGTCATCCGCAAACGCCTGGCATTTATGGCCCAATTCCTTCAGTTCTTTGAGGAGCGGGTCTAGCAGGAGATTCCACAAAATGGGGCCTCCAATAGACCCTTGCACGCAGCCTTTCTGTGGTTCTCGAGTGCACTCCGCTCCTCCGTACCTGACCTTCACCACCCTTCCACTGAGGTAGCTGTCTATTACCCGCCTCAAGTTCACCGGACAGCCTGTATCTGCAAGTCGTGTTCGGATGGCTGGCCACCACGCACTATCGAAGGCCCCCTCTATATCTAAAGAAACCAACACTATGATCTTTTTCTGATCCAGCTCCATGCGGATGTACTGCATGAGGTCGTAGAGGGAGTCTTCGGTACTGCGCTGCGGCATAAAGCCATATTGACAGGGACTTATATCCGGTAGAATGTAAAACTTTAGGCGGGCAACAATCAGTTTTTCATAGAGCTTCCCCAGTACAGGCAACAGTCCAATCGGCCTGTACGACTTTGGGGTGGTGTAGTTGCTTTTGCCAGGCTTGCGAAGGATGACTACGACTGCCTCTTTCCATGGCTTCGGAAAATGTTGCAGTTCTAGGCATCTGTTCAGTACAGCCAAGATCATCCCCGGATCATCACGTATTAGATGCGCACAGATGTCTGCAGTTAGACCGTCGACACCGGGAGCTTTCTTCGGGTTAAACGAATCTATGGCGTTATTCAGTTCTTCTGGTGTGAACGGAGGGTCCCAAAATTCATTTTGTTGCTCTGCGTTCACGTATACAGCCTTGTTTCTTATCCTAGATTGCTCCTCAGTATCCTCTTCCTGCTGGTCTTCCGGATAGAACACTTTTGCTAACAATTCGGCTGATTCTTTTGCATCTAGCGTTTTATTCTCAACTATAAGTGGTGTGTCCTCCTCTCTTTTCTTCGTTCGGTTTAAGACACGGTATATCCCCTCCCATACCCCCTCACGGTCTTGTCTCCCGCAGAACTCCTTCCAGCTCGAGGTTTGTGTTTTAATGACCAACTTTTCGTAAGTTTCCTTACATTTCAAGTACTCATCAACGACAAATGCTCTGCGTCGCGGCGCTGCACATCGGACTCTCCTCTTCATTCTAGCTACTTCCTTTTTTAAAGCGGTGATTTCATCGGACCACCAGGGAACAGTAATTTTCTCTTCTTGCTTTTTCTTGGGTATGGCTGTCTCGCACGCTTCTATTGTAATTTTGGTTATGTTTGTTATTAAATTGTCTAGTTCCTCTATATTGTTAATTTTGTTAATATTATCTATTGTTATATTGTTTTCTTTTTTAATTGAGCCCAGTTTCTCATGAAACTGGTCCCAATTAGCCTTTTTTGTGTTAAAAATCCTCGTCGTCCTAACTACGCTATTTCCTGTAGATTTGGTCATATTTAATTTAAATACTATTCCGTTGTGGTCCGATGAAGTCAGGTCTTCCACTACCCTCCAGCTATCGATCACACCTAAAAGGTCTTCCGTGCAGGCCGTGATGTCCACACAGCTTGTGAAGCGCTTTGACCCCCTGATAGTGTCATATGTCGGAGAGTTACCTTTGTTGAGTATCTGCAAACCGAGCTGGTCAAGGGTTCCCAGGACCTCTTCGCCTCTTCTGTCCGTCTTTTTGCTGCCCCACCAAATGTTCCAGGCATTTAAGTCCCCGCCCAGCACTAGCTTTTTAGCACCTAACTTGTTGATAGTGTTTTTAATGCTATCCAGGTATTGGCCAGTGGGCACATCCGGTTCTAAATAGAGTGACATGAGTGTGATATACCAGGCCTCAGTTTGGATCCTCACCACGACGGTGTTCTCCGTGGTGAGTTCTGGGTACTGTATTACGTTTAAGCTAGGATCAAAGACAGCAATTGCTGCCTTAACAGTACCCTCTCCCTGTCTGATGCTCTGGTATATCCTCACTCCTCTAGTCCCATTCATTTTTGTGGATGCACCCACATAAGGCTCCTGGATAAGCGCTGCGGTTGCTTTTTGTTTTGCCGCCTCCAACAGAAGTTCAGTTGTTGCGAGTTTTTTCCGTTGCAGGTTCGCCTGGAACATCTGGTATGGGAGCATTTCGCCGGATGCAACCTTAGCAGTAGGCAACTGCTGCCCTTGCTAAGGTATCCCACCTTTTCCTAACAGGGCATTCCGCGCTAAAGGCATTGTGGTCCGACTTATCATAGCCTGCTTTCAGGCAGTTCCTGCAGGACGGCGGGGCCTCCGAAAGCCATTCCGTGCATGCTGCCCTCAAATGGGGGCCGCCGCAATGGCTGCAGAGGTCCTCCGTCTCCCCGCAGAACCTCCTACTGTGGCCATATCCCAGACAGCGAGAGCACTGCACAAGTGGGGATTGGTCTTGCACCTTTACCCGCTGCAGATCAATATGCAGCGCTCCAGCCTCTGTTGCTCGTTTCCAGACCGTGGGGGATGTGCTGATTACTATATGTCCCGCGTGAGGGTTTCGGGCTTTACGCCTATACTTTATTGCAAGTCTACAATCTTCGTCGTTGAGGCCGTGAAAAATATGTTTATTTTGGTTCCTCACTGCCCGAACCACGTCCTCATCGCTGTTAAGCAATAGGACGTCCCTAAGGACAATGAGGGGATCTTTATTTTTCACATCCTCAACGACTAGTTTCTTTCCAGATGCTTCGATTCTGTTCTTAACTTTTCTTATGTCTTCTTCAGTACCGCAGCTCATTACTACCTTTCCATCTTTTGCCTTTCTCACACGAGAGACCTTCACCCATCCTGCCTTGGCATCAACTGCCTCCCTCACCCTTGCCATAACATCGTTTCCTGTGTCAGTCTCGGTTTCTGACGATATGACAATGGTGTGGAGTGCCTCGTGCGATGATGTGTTATCCTTAGGCTTACTTGCAGTTGCCTGGGCGTAGGACAGCCTCTCTATATTGTTGTGTTGGCTCTCCAACATAGACTTGATTTCATTAATTTTTCTGTTATTTTCGAGTGTGAGTTGTATGTTTTGTTCTAGTTTACTTTCTAGCTGGTTTGCTACAGTATTTTCCCTCTTTTCTAGCTCCGTGACCGTAGTTTTTCCTGTCACTTTCCCTTTTCCTTTTAGACTATTTGCTTCCTCCTCCAACTCCTTGATCAGTTGGTAAAGCCTGTCCACAGCTCGCGTGACTTCAGTTTTTATTTCTGCTTTCAGATTTCTCGATATACTCAAGTATTTTTTCGCCTTCTGTAGACAGGCTCTACCTTCTGCGGTCTTATTTGGGTATAATCCAGGCTTTGGAGAGACTGGCAGTGGGCTCACGGGCACTTTGTTACCGGTATTTTGACCTTGTTGCTTAGCCACTTTGGTCACAGTCTTTGAGCCAGATGTGCTTTGTAGCCCTTCGCCTGTTATTGTTGTAGGAGGTGTTTGGAGGAGGTTGGTTTTTGTAGATTCCCATTTATCAATACTTCTCCTAACATTTGTCTGGATGTCTGATGCCTGGGGGGGAGAGAGCTGCGGTTCTGCAGCGTTAACCTCCTTTTGGGTTGGGGTCCTGCTTAGGAGCATGTTTAACAGAGGTGCGCGTCAGTTCTGTCAAATAAAATGTAACGGGCGTGTATGGGGCGCCCGCAAACAGGTCGAAAAGTCAAACAGTATTTAAATATATAAATCAAGATGCAAAATAATATACAAGCGACAAGAGCTGAATATTCTCCAGAGATTTTTTAAACTGTCAACTTATCCTAAAACTAGATCAGAAAGTGAATGACTCTACCTTAAATCAATATCTTTGCGCTACCCTTGAGTTTAATATTATAGTCAAAGCTATTTTTTTACAATTATTAATACTGACACAAAGAGCGCAAATCTGATTAAAACAAGAAAAAATTTTTTGGTAGAGTCAATAATGGTCCAATAAGACCTTGTCAATATTAACAATTAAACAATTATAACTAATAAATATTTACACTGTAGGCGAAAAGCAATAGGGTATAATTAAAATACAAAAATAGAGTTCGACTCTATGTAGAGTCAATTAGTCAAGTCTACAATGAGCCCAATAAAATGCCCAAACTATAGCAGAAAACCGCACTTAAATCCGTTCAGTAGTTCCCGAGTTATCGCAAGTTTTGTAAATCTAAAATGGCGGCCAAGATGGCGGACAAAATTTAAAATGCCTGTAACTAAGCGAATTTCGATCGTAGCGCGACGCGGTTTCTTCCCAGACGTCGGGCTTTGTGCCCTGGTGGTTATAAGTTGGTAAAAACCTGTGGTCAAAATTTTGCTCTATGTAGAGTTTTTCTTGTCTGGGTGGTAGAGCTGTGACGAGGGCGATGTCAACCACGAAAACCGCGTCCTGATCCGACCACAAACGACGAAGCTACGGCAATTCTTAATTTTCAAAATGGCGGCCAAGATGGCGGCCGAAAAATCAAATTGTTAATATCTCCGCCAATTTTAATCCTAGGAAGTCGGGATTGGGCTCGTTTTGTAGGTCTTTTTATCCTCTATACAGACAGATAGAACACATAATTTTAAAAGTGACGCAAGAGATTTTATACCTAAAAAACACTAAAAAATTTACAAAAAGATCCTCAAAAAATAGAAAATCACGAAATAAAAAATTTTAAAAACTATATCTACACTAGTCTAAGTTGTCTTCAGTTTTCGGGGTACCAGAAGTTCTCTGTTGATGGCTCCTTCACTTCAAGGTCATGACCAATGAAATTAAAAATATTTATAACTCAAAAAGTTTTAACCAGATTTTTGTGAAATTTTTATCACTTATACACACTATAGAGGTCTATTAAAAACTGCAATAAAAATGATAGGTCACAGCGGTTGTTCATTTGATATAATTTTTTGAAAATTGACAGTTTTTTGAAAAGTTCATAATTTTAGTACCTTTACTATTTTTGAAATTCCGAAAACGGCTACCACCTCCAGGCGATGTCCTCTTCTGATTCCAGATGTCAAAATCAGCCGCAAGGTTCGGGAACACTGACCTCGTGGCCACGTGGTTTCCGGTTTTCTGCATGTAGCTCCGTCAATTTTGACGGCAAAAATCCGAAATTGATGTCCACCAGTAGGTCTTCACAATTGACATTTTTTGCAGCCAAAAAACAGATAGGTCACCGATCCTAATCGCGCAGCGTTCGCTCTTGAAAAATCCAATTTTTGCAAATTTGCACTTTTTCACCAATATTTTTTACACAAAAATCGTCCGGGTGAAACACTTTGCACCAAAAGATAGGGCGTATTTTTCCGCGTACGGCGATATGAAACACTATGTATTTCGATGAAAAATACCACTTTTAGGAATTTTTAACGGAAAAAACGTGCGCGGAGCAGCGTCTACCATGTGCGTTCTGCGCGGGGGGTGGCGCGCGACTGGTTAGGTTAGGTTAGGTTAGGTTAGGTTAGGTTAGGTTAGGTTAGGTTAGGTTAGGTTAGGTTAGGTTAGGTTAGGTTAGGTTAGGTTAGGTTAGGTTAGGTTAGGTTAGGTTAGGTTAGGTTAGGTTAGGTTAGGTTAGGTTAGGTTAGGTTAGGTTAGGTTAGGTTAGGTTAGGTTAGGTTAGGTTAGGTTAGGTTAGGTTAGGTTAGGTTAGGTTAGGTTAGGTTAGGTTAGGTTAGGTTAGGTTAGGTTAGGTTAGGTTAGGTTAGGTTAGGTTAGGTTAGGTTAGGTTAGGTTAGGTTAGGTTAGGTTAGGTTAGGTTAGGTTAGGTTAGGTTAGGTTAGGTTAGGTTAGGTTAGGTTAGGTTAGGTTAGGTTAGGTTAGGTTAGGTTAGGTTAGGTTAGGTTAGGTTAGGTTAGGTTAGGTTAGGTTAGGTTAGGTTAGGTTAGGTTAGGTTAGGTTAGGTTAGGTTAGGTTAGGTTAGGTTAGGTTAGGTTAGGTTAGGTTAGGTTAGGTTAGGTTAGGTTAGGTTAGGTTAGGTTAGGTTAGGTTAGGTTAGGTTAGGTTAGGTTAGGTTAGGTTAGGTTAGGTTAGGTTAGGTTAGGTTAGGTTAGGTTAGGTTAGGTTAGGTTAGGTTAGGTTAGGTTAGGTTAGGTTAGGTTAGGTTAGGTTAGGTTAGGTTAGGTTAGGTTAGGTTAGGTTAGGTTAGGTTAGGTTAGGTTAGGTTAGGTTAGGTTAGGTTAGGTTAGGTTAGGTTAGGTTAGGTTAGGTTAGGTTAGGTTAGGTTAGGTTAGGTTAGGTTAGGTTAGGTTAGGTTAGGTTAGGTTAGGTTAGGTTAGGTTAGGTTAGGTTAGGTTAGGTTAGGTTAGGTTAGGTTAGGTTAGGTTAGGTTAGGTTAGGTTAGGTTAGGTTAGGTTAGGTTAGGTTAGGTTAGGTTAGGTTAGGTTAGGTTAGGTTAGGTTAGGTTAGGTTAGGTTAGGTTAGGTTAGGTTAGGTTAGGTTAGGTTAGGTTAGGTTTTTTTTTTTTTTTTTTTTTTTAAATAAGCAGCTGGAGGGTAATCCTCATGGACACCTGGGAATGGAGGGCCCAGGTAGTGTCAGACTCTTACTGACTAAACCTTTCCGAGCTGCTTTTACAATTATGACTCCACGGACAAATCGTCCGTGCCTTTTTTAGATTAAACATTGTTGCTA
>OX369285.1:16120752-16136528 GCA_947284805.1 Coleophora flavipennella | reverse complement strand
GAGGGTTTTGGATATGAGGGGTTCAGCAAGACTACTGGCGGAGACCTTTTATCCCGAGGATTCGGTAAACACTGACAACTTATTTCACCGCCAGGTCAGAGAGAGAGTAGAAAAAGTCAATGATGGGAACCATAATGAACTATGTGACCCACCATTCACAATTACAGAACTAAAAATAGTGCTGAATACCCTCAATCCAAAAAAGGCTCCTGGTCTTGACGGCTTCACAGCCGATATATGCCAGAACGTAATTGGTCATGATCCCGAACTCTTCCTTGGAATCTTAAATAAATGCCTGGAATATCGATGTTTCCCGAAGCAATGGAAGGAGGCAATAGTGGTCATCTTGAGAAAGCCTGGCAAAGAGAGCTATACGGTCCCCAAATCATATAGACCAATCGGCCTTTTACCAATATTTGGCAAAATTTATGAACGAATGGTAGTGGCCCGGCTAAAATATCACCTCCTACCAAAAATGAGCACCCGCCAGTATGGTTTCATGCCCCAGAGGAGCACCGAAGACTCCCTCTATACCCTCATGCAGCACATCCGAAGTAAATTGTGCCAAAAGAAACTAATTGTTCTGGTTTCCTTGGATATAGAGGGAGCCTTCGATAACGCATGGTGGCCTGCATTGAGACTAAGACTGGCGGAGGAAGAATGCCCCAAAAACATCAGTCGAATTTTCGACGATTACTTCGCTGATAGAAGAATGACAATAAGGTATGGAGGTGAAGAAGCAAGTATAAGACAAACAAAGGGCTGCGTACAAGGGTCCATAGCTGGCCCCATTCTATGGAACCTCCTTCTTGACCCGCTATTAAAAAGCCTGGAGCACAGGGGGGACTACTGCCAGGCTTTCGCCGATGACATAGTCCTCGTCTTCGACGGAGACACGGCCCAAGAGTTACAAAATCGTGCGATAGCTACCCTCACGCATGTTGAGGAGTGGGGTGTCAACAATAAGCTCAAATTTGCAGCGAAAAAGACCAACGCAATGGTCATCACCAGAAAACTTAAATATGACACTCCACAACTCAGCATGGGAGGGGTCAGCATCAACATGACCCACGAAATAAAATTACTGGGTCTAACAATAGACAGTAAGCTGACCTTCAACAGTCATGTAGCCAACGTATGCAAAAAGGCCATTGGGATCCAGAAGCAACTCACCAAGGCTGCGAAGGTCAGCTGGGGCCTAAACCCTGAGGTGATTAGAACCATTTATATCGCAACAGCAGAACCCATCATAACGTACGCTGCTAGCGCTTGGGCACAAGCTACGTCGAAGCTAGGGGTTATCAAATATCTCAATGCAGTACAGAGAGGTTATGCGCAAAAAATATGTAAAGCCTATAAAACGGTATCGTTGAGTTCCGCACTTGTTTTGGCTGGGATACTTCCACTAGACCTGCGAATACGTGAGGCTGCCTCTCTGTACGAGGCCAGGAAAGGGCTGCCCCGACCGGAGCTTGGAGACAGGGAAATCGAACGAGCAGCTTCAGCCCTTGACTCCCCACACCCTGCAGAACATATCGGCCTGGAGTTCATGAGCTTGGTAGACCAGGACCAACTAAACTCCCACAGAAATGTGGAACTTCAAATCTACACTGATGGCAGCAAGATTGAGGGCAGAGTCGGTGCTGCACTATCCATGTGGAATGGTGCAACCGAGATCAAAGCCCTCAAACTTGCTTTGCCGTCATATAGCACGGTCTACCAGGCGGAACTCCTGGCCATATGTAAAGCAACGCGGGAGATCCTAAACCAAAAGGCGACAAGTTGCGCAATATACAGTGACTCCACGGCGGCACTACAGACAATGACCAACCTAAATTCCCTTCATCCCCTGGCAGTGGAGGCGCGAAAAAACCTTAAAAACGCGGCACTCCAAAACAAGCGGGTAAAACTGTTCTGGATCAAAGCCCACGCGGGGCTGGAGGGCAATGAACGTGCAGACCATCTCGCCAAGGAGGCTGCCCTGAGCTCTAAGCGAAGGCCAGACTACGACCTGTGTCCGGTATCATTCGTGAAGCGAAGTATTCGTATGGCCTCGCTTCACGAATGGAACAAAAGATACCAAAACAGTACAACAGGTAGCATCACCAAAATCTTCTTCCCCGACGCGGTGGAAGCATACACCGTCATACGAAAAATAAAACCGACAAACGTAACAACCCAGCTAATGACAGGACATGGTGGGTTCTCGGAGTACTTAAATCGATTTAAGTGCAAAGAGAGCCCATCATGCACCTGCAACTCAGATACGAAAGAAACTGTTCCTCACCTTCTCTTAGAATGCCCTATATATACACACAAGAGGTATAATATTGAACAAATGTTAGAAATCAAATTAACACATGATAACATTAGCAATATAATGTTAAGCAAAGAAAGAGACATCTTCCTAGATTATTGCAAAGAAATTGTCAGTAAAACAATAGATAAAAATAAATAGATTCCAAACTATGCTGAAAAAAATATCTTGAAGATATTTATCCACAGCATAGAAATAAGTTGTAAGCAGCCAAAATTAAAAGTAGTTGTAATATTAGAATAAGTTGTAAGAACGTTGCTGTAAAAACAAAATTTGAAATAAATGTGTATTATTACCCTGCCTTGAAAAATAAAGAAATAAAAAGAACATTGATAGATAGAAAGATTAGACGGGAGTCCCACCCGTAACAGTAAGAAAGAGAAGGATGCCAGAAAGAAAAAGTATGCAGAATGAAAGTGCGAGAGGCATAAAAGCGAGAACTTGAATGAAAGAGAACAATAGTAAAACTAGCTAACATAGTCTCCGATTACTTTGGAGGTGTAAGTACAAAAAAAAAAAAAAAAAAAAAAAAAAAAAAAAAAAAAAAAAAAAAAAAAAAAAAAAAAACCTAACCTAACCTAACCTAACCTAACCTAACCTAACCTAACCTAACCTAACCTAACCTAACCTAACCTAACCTAACCTAACCTAACCTAACCTAACCTAACCTAACCTAACCTAACCTAACCTAACCTAACCTAACCTAACCTAACCTAACCTAACCTAACCTAACCTAACCTAACCTAACCTAACCTAACCTAACCTAACCTAACCTAACCTAACCTAACCTAACCTAACCTAACCTAACCTAACCTAACCACGGCAGGCGGCTCTGCAAAGAGCCAGCCGACCTATGTAGCCACTGCGGCGGCCCCCACCTCAGCGCGGAATGTGACGACAGAATCACAGGAGCACCTCCCGAATGCCGAAATTGTATCAGAGCTAAACTCGATCACGCTGACCACAATGCCTTTAGTACAAACTGTCCAGTACGCCTCAAGTGGGATGGGCTGGCCCGGGCGTCCGTAGCCTATTGCTGAGGGCGTCCCGGGCGACCCCACTCAAAACAGAGTGATAAATAGGGTAGCAAGGAGGATTTTGCGGCGCGGAGCCCCATCTTCTGGAGCTTCCGGTGACTCCATAGTGGCCCCATTGAATGGCGGGAACCCCAACTGCATCCACCCCATGAACGTCAAAGCTAGAGATAAAACTAAATCGTTATCTCACCCTAGCAAAGCTGTGACTTTGATATGGTTAAAAGCTTACAAAGGAGTGGGGGCAGGCGGGAAAAATACACTGGACAGGGAGGCTGCCGGGGGCTCCGGGGGGAGAGGAATCGCGCCGATGGCCGAGTTGTTTTCTTTTGACCCAGAGATAGAGAAGAACAAAATCAGCAATATTATTATTATAACTGTATATAAATATTTTGTTAAAAAAGCTAGTATAGTTAGAAATAAATAGTGTAAGAAAATATGCTATCTTAGTATCCTGAGAATATTATAGTATAGCATAGATAATAAGTTGAAAATAAAAAATATCGTTATAAGTATAGTTGTAGTAATTTAGGATAAAATGTACCAAGAAACAAAAACGGAAATTGTAAATAAATAAAGTGTTACCCTATTATTACTGATCCCTAAAACTAAAACTAAAACAAACAAATAAGTAGCAGATTAGAAACATAAGTAACAAACATGAAGTAGCAGATTAGAAACATAGAGAGATTACTAGATGGGAGTCCCACCCATAAAAGTTAAGAAAGATGATGAATGAAAGAAGATAAATAGTATGAAGAATAAAAGTACGAGAGGCATAGATGATGGAACTGGAATGAAAGAGAAAATTAGCTGTAAAAAGTCTCCGATTATGTTGGAGGTTGAAGGAAAAAAAAAAAAAAAAAAAAAAAAAAAAAAAAAAAAAAAAAAAAAAAACCTAACCTAACCTAACCTAACCTAACCTAACCTAACCTAACCTAACCTAACCTAACCTAACCTAACCTAACCTAACCTAACCTAACCTAACCTAACCTAACCTAACCTAACCTAACCTAACCTAACCTAACCTAACCTAACCTAACCTAACCTAACCTAACCTAACCTAACCTAACCTAACCTAACCTAACCTAACCTAACCTAACCTAACCTAACCTAACCTAACCTAACCTAACCTAACCTAACCTAACCTAACCTAACCTAACCTAACCTAACCTAACCTAACCTAACCTAACCTAACCTAACCTAACCTAACCTAACCTAACCTAACCTAACCTAACCTAACCTAACCTAACCTAACCTAACCTAACCTAACCTAACCTAACCTAACCTAACCTAACCTAACCTAACCTAACCTAACCTAACCTAACCTAACCTAACCTAACCTAACCTAACCTAACCTAACCTAACCTAACCTAACCTAACCTAACCTAACCTAACCTAACCTAACCTAACCTAACCTAACCTAACCTAACCTAACCTAACCTAACCTAACCTAACCTAACCTAACCTAACCTAACCTAACCTAACCTAACCTAACCTAACCTAACCTAACCTAACCTAACCTAACCTAACCTAACCTAACCTAACCTAACCTAACCTAACCTAACCTAACCTAACCTAACCTAACCTAACCTAACCTAACCTAACCTAACCTAACCTAACCTAACCTAACCTAACCTAACCTAACCTAACCTAACCTAACCTAACCTAACCTAACCTAACCTAACCTAACCTAACCTAACCTAACCTAACCTAACCTAACCTAACCTAACCTAACCTAACCTAACCTAACCTAACCTAACCTAACCTAACCTAACCTAACCTAACCTAACCTAACCTAACCTAACCTAACCTAACCTAACCTAACCTAACCTAACCTAACCTAACCTAACCTAACCTAACCTAACCTAACCTAACCTAACCTAACCTAACCTAACCTAACCTAACCTAACCTAACCTAACCTAACCTAACCTAACCTAACCTAACCTAACCTAACCTAACCTAACCTAACCTAACCTAACCTAACCTAACCTAACCTAACCTAACCTAACCTAACCTAACCTAACCTAACCTAACCTAACCTAACCTAACCTAACCTAACCTAACCTAACCTAACCTAACCTAACCTAACCTAACCTAACCTAACCTAACCTAACCTAACCTAACCTAACCTAACCTAACCTAACCTAACCTAACCTAACCTAACCTAACCTAACCTAACCTAACCTAACCTAACCTAACCTAACCTAACCTAACCTAACCTAACCTAACCTAACCTAACCTAACCTAACCTAACCTAACCTAACCTAACCTAACCTAACCTAACCTAACCTAACCTAACCTAACCTAACCTAACCTAACCTAACCTAACCTAACCTAACCTAACCTAACCTAACCTAACCTAACCTAACCTAACCTAACCTAACCTAACCTAACCTAACCTAACCTAACCTAACCTAACCTAACCTAACCTAACCTAACCTAACCTAACCTAACCTAACCTAACCTAACCTAACCTAACCTAACCTAACCTAACCTAACCTAACCTAACCTAACCTAACCTAACCTAACCTAACCTAACCTAACCTAACCTAACCTAACCTAACCTAACCTAACCTAACCTAACCTAACCTAACCTAACCTAACCTAACCTAACCTAACCTAACCTAACCTAACCTAACCTAACCTAACCTAACCTAACCTAACCTAACCTAACCTAACCTAACCTAACCTAACCTAACCTAACCTAACCTAACCTAACCTAACCTAACCTAACCTAACCTAACCTAACCTAACCTAACCTAACCTAACCTAACCTAACCTAACCTAACCTAACCTAACCTAACCTAACCTAACCTAACCTAACCTAACCTAACCTAACCTAACCTAACCTAACCTAACCTAACCTAACCTAACCTAACCTAACCTAACCTAACCTAACCTAACCTAACCTAACCTAACCTAACCTAACCTAACCTAACCTAACCTAACCTAACCTAACCTAACCTAACCTAACCTAACCTAACCTAACCTAACCTAACCTAACCTAACCTAACCTAACCTAACCTAACCTAACCTAACCTAACCTAACCTAACCTAACCTAACCTAACCTAACCTAACCTAACCTAACCTAACCTAACCTAACCTAACCTAACCTAACCTAACCTAACCTAACCTAACCTAACCTAACCTAACCTAACCTAACCTAACCTAACCTAACCTAACCTAACCTAACCTAACCTAACCTAACCTAACCTAACCTAACCTAACCTAACCTAACCTAACCTAACCTAACCTAACCTAACCTAACCTAACCTAACCTAACCTAACCTAACCTAACCTAACCTAACCTAACCTAACCTAACCTAACCTAACCTAACCTAACCTAACCTAACCTAACCTAACCTAACCTAACCTAACCTAACCTAACCTAACCTAACCTAACCTAACCTAACCTAACCTAACCTAACCTAACCTAACCTAACCTAACCTAACCTAACCTAACCTAACCTAACCTAACCTAACCTAACCTAACCTAACCTAACCTAACCTAACCTAACCTAACCTAACCTAACCTAACCTAACCTAACCTAACCTAACCTAACCTAACCTAACCTAACCTAACCTAACCTAACCTAACCTAACCTAACCTAACCTAACCTAACCTAACCTAACCTAACCTAACCTAACCTAACCTAACCTAACCTAACCTAACCTAACCTAACCTAACCTAACCTAACCTAACCTAACCTAACCTAACCTAACCTAACCTAACCTAACCTAACCTAACCTAACCTAACCTAACCTAACCTAACCTAACCTAACCTAACCTAACCTAACCTAACCTAACCTAACCTAACCTAACCTAACCTAACCTAACCTAACCTAACCTAACCTAACCTAACCTAACCTAACCTAACCTAACCTAACCTAACCTAACCTAACCTAACCTAACCTAACCTAACCTAACCTAACCTAACCTAACCTAACCTAACCTAACCTAACCTAACCTAACCTAACCTAACCTAACCTAACCTAACCTAACCTAACCTAACCTAACCTAACCTAACCTAACCTAACCTAACCTAACCTAACCTAACCTAACCTAACCTAACCTAACCTAACCTAACCTAACCTAACCTAACCTAACCTAACCTAACCTAACCTAACCTAACCTAACCTAACCTAACCTAACCTAACCTAACCTAACCTAACCTAACCTAACCTAACCTAACCTAACCTAACCTAACCTAACCTAACCTAACCTAACCTAACCTAACCTAACCTAACCTAACCTAACCTAACCTAACCTAACCTAACCTAACCTAACCTAACCTAACCTAACCTAACCTAACCTAACCTAACCTAACCTAACCTAACCTAACCTAACCTAACCTAACCTAACCTAACCTAACCTAACCTAACCTAACCTAACCTAACCTAACCTAACCTAACCTAACCTAACCTAACCTAACCTAACCTAACCTAACCTAACCTAACCTAACCTAACCTAACCTAACCTAACCTAACCTAACCTAACCTAACCTAACCTAACCTAACCTAACCTAACCTAACCTAACCTAACCTAACCTAACCTAACCTAACCTAACCTAACCTAACCTAACCTAACCTAACCTAACCTAACCTAACCTAACCTAACCTAACCTAACCTAACCTAACCTAACCTAACCTAACCTAACCTAACCTAACCTAACCTAACCTAACCTAACCTAACCTAACCTAACCTAACCTAACCTAACCTAACCTAACCTAACCTAACCTAACCTAACCTAACCTAACCTAACCTAACCTAACCTAACCTAACCTAACCTAACCTAACCAGTCGCGCGGCACCCCCCGCAGCGCGCGGATCGTTTTAGAGCAGCTCCACGCTCGAAAAAATCGTGAATAATAGCAAAAGTGCTCCGATTTGCCTGAATTTTTCGTGAAACGTGCTAACAAGTGAAAGTGTTCCCTGGATGCAGTGACAGTGAAATTCACCAAGGATTTTCTGAGAAAACCACGAAAAACCACTGTAACCCACGTGCTTTCAAGGTTAGCCCACGTGTTTCAACACAAATCAGTGAACGCTGCGAAAAGTAGATGTGTACCCCACCATTTTTATTTCATCGCTAGACGCACCTTGGGGGTGCCTACACCTGGAGACATTTTTGGATTTTTCCGCCCGCGCACTCGGGAGAAATCGGGAAGAAACTGAAAACACCACGTGGACCAAATTTGGAAATTTTGAAGTCCGGCGTACCACCTTATCATCATTCGGAAGATCTTTCATGGAGAAGCCCAAAACCGAAAAGATTTTCAAAATCGGCCCACATTCGACCGAAGAACAAGCTTCGGAAGTTGGCAAAATTTTTTCCCGGATTCCCGGCAGCGCTGGGGAAGGATTCTCCGCGACGACCCCTATTTTTTAAATTAGTATTAGATTAAGTATTCTTTCCTCTTTAATTTCCTGTTTTTGAAATATTTTTGCCGTGGCCCTTTTTCGAAATATAAATTTTTTAGTTAAAACATATAAAATTATTGAGGTGCAAATACAAATTTGTACTAGCAGGTATAAAACCCAAAATTGCTTTTTTGAATGTGAGAGTTATACACATTTTGAGAAAGGGTCACCCTTGTATAGTTTTAAGGAAATTTTAATTTTAGGACTATTGGTTTTTGAGCTACCGGTATTACAAGCTTTTTTGCGGTCGGACAAAAATTTTCAATTTCAGATTCCGGACCCCCCCTTGGACCCTTATTCAAAATTTTTAATCCATATTATAGCCCAGTTATTCAAAAGCTTAAGTTCCCAAAACAAAAATTTTTCAACAAGTAGTTTTCGATTTATAAATTTATCAGTGTAAAAAACCAGGGGGACGCCATTACCGGGTAACGTTGTTTTTGGAATAACTCAAAAACGGGCCCGAATCTCGCAATTCTGAGCGAAAATTGATTCAGTAGGGACCTGAAGCACTTTCGAGGTCAACGGGCCCGTAGGCTATTCCAGAAATAACCCCCGGTAAAAAATTTTCAAAAAACCCAAAAAATTTTGATTTTCCGGGACCCCAGGCGTTACAAGGGTGGGCCTGTTCGTAAATTTAGGTTTAGTTGTACATTATAAGATTTTGTCCGGTTTCGAAATTCGAATATTAATACCCAAACAAACACTATAGTTCCGGCCAAATCCAACCCCCAATTTTGAGTTTCGTTTGGGCCCCCCCCCAGGTACCTTATCTAGTAAAATTTGTTTTCATCTTATAGCCCAACTTATCCCATTTTCAAGAGTTTTTGGTTCTTAGAGCTGCGGTGAGTCATTCCTGAGATATAACGTAATAACTACCTGGCGACCCCTTGCTCAAAACGGCAAAATATAAGATAGTCGGAGATAAGGAAAAATCCAAAAACGCCAAATATCTCGGGAACAGTGCGCCGTAGGTCAAAAATAACGAAATTTTGCCCCCCCCCTCCCAAACCCACCCCCTATCTACGAACAAACCCGACCCTCTGCCATCGATCCCCAAAGTCTCATCCCCCTACCCTTAACTTTACAGTAAATCCAGCCTAAGCAGCCCCCTAGACCTACGCTGCTACGACATCTGCTACGGTAATTACTACGTGCTAAGTACTGTGTCTGAGTTGCTGTAAGTATTCCCTTCTTACTCCTGTTCCTTTCATTAATACCTCCCCTCACGTCACTACTTCAACCCCATTTTTTGACCCCCCCTTCCCCCCGCTCCCCCCCCCCCCTCTTTATCCTACCATCTGTATCTTCTGAACGGCTGGGGCTACAGCCTTGCGAAAAACGGGGTTGGATTTGGGAGAACAGGAGTGTTTGGCCAGTCCTGGTGGACGCCCCCCCCCCCCCCAATTGTAGAGTCCGGTAGAGTTACCTATTTTTATTTTTTGTATATAACGGTATATCATTTTGTTTTGTTTAAAGTAATTGTTTTGTATATTACGAACTGTGACTCTACATAGAGCAAATCAGTTAACTGACTGTAATTAGCATAATAGTAACTGACAATCATCTTGAAGTATATAGGTTAATTTATATTATAATTATTATTAATTTTGACTATATAAAAATTCTTTGACGGGGTCTTATTGGGCCCCTTCCTACGACTACATAAAAATTTATTTTTTATTCTTGTTATATTGTTATATTGTTCTAGTATTAAGTATCTGATAATTACCCCTATTCTTGACAGACTCTATACCTAGTGACTCTAGGTAGAGCCAAACAAAATTTTTATTTATTTTCTTAGGGTTAGTAATTTTAATTTTACCACTGTATTTTTTATCGCTTAAACGCAAACCTCAACATGTACACAGCTAGGACTCCCCAGAAACCGACCGGTAGCGAAGGTAAAAAATCACCTGCAAAATTGGGACCTAGAAATAGTGTAAGGCGTAGTATTAACGAGTGGGAGGCTTCATACTCTGACCCAATCGTTGCTACTAAAAAGACTGGTTCTACAAGCACCAAATTGACAGACAAGAGTAGAGCCTCCCCGGATCCCCAAAAAGTTAAAACGTTCGAAAACCGCACTGCCGAGGCCAAGGCATGTCTCACAAAGGGAAAACTCAATTTGAATGCTTCCCGAAACCTGAAGACGGAAATCAAGAACAGCATCGTTGAGGCCCTCGATCGACTCTACCAACTGGTGAAGGAAGCTGACAAGGCTTCTAAAATACCGGTGGTGGAGGAGGTCGTGGGAGCTTCGGATGCTCAAAAGGGGAAGGAGAAGGCCGTGGAGGTGGAGCCGGAGGCGTCCGTCTCCGACGCCACGTTCATGGTCAACTCTGACCCTGACATGATTTCCCGTCTCGAGGAGCATTCAAAGTTGCTGAGAGAAAACACCAAGGCCATTGAGCAACTGAAGGAGTCCTTGGAGGGCCAAAAGATGGCTCTAGATCAAGTAAAGAGCTACGCGAGCGTAGCCGCTACTCAGAGCGGCAAATCGCTCAATAAACACAAAACGCTCCATTCCATCGTGGTCACCTCCAAGGACGAACTGGAAACCGGGGAGGAGGTCCTTGACAAGGTCAGAAAAATAGTCGACGCAAAAGAAGGTTGGGTCAGAGTTGAAAGGGTTCGGAAAGCGAAAGATAGAAAGATAGTGATGGGCTTTGATACAATGGAGGAAAGAAACAAAATTATGGACCGGCTGGGGAAAGATGGAACGGCCCTCAACGTCGAGGAGGTGAAAAACAAAGACCCTCTAGTGGTCCTCAGGGACGTCCTACAAGTCAACACAGACGGGGACGTCCTTAAGGCTTTAAGGAATCAAAATAGGGATGTTTTTCGCGACCTCGGCGTTGGGGACGATCGTATGGAGGTAAGATATAGGAGAAAAGCCAGGAACCCGCACACCTGCCACGTTGTGATAAGTGTTTCTCCTATTATCTGGCGACGGGTGACGGAAGTGGGGCTCGTCCGCATCGACCTCCAGCGCATCGTCGCCAAGGACCAATCCCCGCTGGTCCAATGCACGCGCTGCCTGGGGTACGGACACGGCAGGCGGCTCTGCAAAGAGCCAGCCGACCTATGTAGCCACTGCGGCGGCCCCCACCTCAGCGCGGAATGTGACGACAAAATCACAGGAGCACCTCCCGAATGCCGAAATTGTATCAGAGCCAAACTCGATCACGCTGATCATAATGCTTTCAGTACAAGCTGTCCAGTACGCCTCAAGTGGGATGGGCTGGCCCGGGCGTCCGTAGCCTATTGCTGAGGGCGTCCCGGGCGACCTCACTCAAAACAGAGTAATAAATAGGGTGACAAGGAGGATTTTGCGACGCGGGGTCCCACCTTCTGGAGCTTCCGGTGACTCCATAGTGGCCCCATTGAATGGAGGAAACCCCAACTGCATCATCATGCAATCATGTCGCTTTATCTGGAACCGGAGGGGCCCACTGGCCAATACCTGGAGAGCATTAAAAACATTATTAATAAGTTAGGACCTAAAAAGCTGTTGCTAGGCGGGGACTTAAATGCCTGGAACATCTGGTGGGGTAGCAAAAAGACGGACAGAAGAGGAGAGGAGGTTTTAGGAACCCTTGACCAGCTCGGGTTGCATATTCTCAACAAAGGTAACTCTCCGACATATGACACAATCAGGGGGTCAAAGCGCTTCACAAGCTGTGTGGACGTCACGGCCTGCACGGAAGACCTACTAGGTACGATCGACTGCTGGAGGGTAGTGGAAGACCTGACTTCATCGGACCACAACGGAATAGCATTCAAATTAAATATGTCTAAATCTATTGGGAATAGCGTAGTTAGGACGACAAGGATCTTCAACACAAAGAAAGCTAATTGGGACCAGTTTCATGAGAAACTGGGCTTAATTAAAACAGACAACAAATTAACAATAGATGATATTTATAAAATTAACAACACAGAGGAATTAGATAACTTAATAACAAACATAACAAAAATTACAATAGATGCGTGCGAGTCAGCAATACCCAAGAAAAAGCAGGAAGAGAAAATTACTATTCCCTGGTGGTCCGATGAAATCGCTAGGTTAAAGAAGGAGGTAGCTAGAACGAAGAGGAGAGTCCGATGTGCAGCGCCGCGACGCAGAGCATTTGTCGTTGATGAGTACCTGAAATGTAAAGAAACTTACGAAAAGTTGGTCATCAAATCGCAAACCACGAGCTGGAAGGAGTTCTGCGAAAGACAAGACCGCGAGGGGGTATGGGAGGGGATTTACCGTGTCTTGAACCGAACGAAGAAAAGGGAGGAAGAAACACCACTGATAATTGAAAATAAAACTCTAGATGCTAAAGAGTCTGCCGAACTACTAGCAAAAGTATTTTACCCAGAAGACCATCAGGAAGAAGATATAGAGGAGCATTCCAGGATTAGGGACAGGGCTGAGAGAGTGAACGCAGAGAAACAAAATGAATTTTGGGACCCTCCGTTCACACTAGAAGAATTAAACAAGGCCATAGATTCGTTTAATCCGAAAAAAGCTCCCGGAGTCGACGGGCTAACTGCGGACATCTGCGCGCACCTAATACGCGATGATCCGGGGATGATCTTGGCTGTCCTGAATAGATGTCTTGACCTGCAACATTTTCCGAAGTTATGGAAAGAGGCAGTGGTCGTCATCCTTCGCAAACCCGGCAAAAGCGACTACACCACCCCAAAGTCGTACAGGCCGATTGGACTGTTGCCTGTACTGGGGAAGCTGTATGAAAAAATGATAGTAGCCCGCCTCAAGTTTTACATTCTACCGGATATAAGTCCGTGTCAATATGGATTCATGCCGCAGCGCAGTACCGAAGACTCCCTCTACGACCTAATGCAGTACATCCGCATGAAACTGGATCAGAAAAAGATCATAGTGTTGGTTTCCTTAGACATAGAGGGGGCCTTCGATAGTGCGTGGTGGCCAGCCATCCGAACGCGGCTCGCAGATACAGGTTGTCCGGTGAACTTGAGGCGGGTGATAGACAGCTACCTCAGCGGAAGGGTGGTGAAGGTCAGATACGGAGGAGCGGAGTGCACGAGAGAACCGCAGAAGGGCTGTGTGCAAGGATCTATTGGAGGCCCCATTTTGTGGAACCTTCTGCTGGACCCGCTCCTCAAGGAACTAAAGGGATTGGGCCATAGATGTCAGGCGTTTGCGGATGACATCATGCTGACTTTCGATGGTGACGTGACCCATGACATAGAGACCCGTGCCAACGCCGCTCTCGAACATGTGAGGAAGTGGGGTATAGCCAATAAATTAAAATTCGCACCGCAGAAAACTCATGCGATGCTGATAACAAGGCGACTTAAATACGATACCCCTCGACTGAGCATGGGAGGGATAGGCGTTGGCATGGTAAACGAGATCAAAACGTTAGGTCTAACAATAGACAATAAACTAACGTTTAACAGTCACGTCACCAACGTATGCGCGAAAGCCATCGGAATTTACGGGCAGCTGTCCAGGGCAGCCAAGGTCAGCTGGGGCCTAAACCCGGAAGTCATTAAAACCATTTATACGGCCGCCGTTGAACCTATCGTCTTGTACGCCTCCAGTGCATGGTCGCCATCAGCTTGTAAAAAAGGTACACAAAAGCGCTTTAACACACTACAACGTAGCTTCGCGCAAAAAATATGTAAAGCATACCGCACGGTCTCCCTGAACTCCGCATTATTGCTGGCTGGTCTGCTCCCACTTGATCTTCGCGTACGGGAGGTGACCCTGCTGTACGAGACCAAGAGGGGGGCACCGCATCCGGCATTGGGGGACAGGGAGGCTGAGCGAGCATTGCCTGCGTTAGAGTTGCCACATCCTGCGAAGAGGCAATCAATCGAAATAATTCATGTAATGGATGAAGATGATTATGTACGAAACAGCAATCATGGCCTGAGAATTTTTACAGATGGGAGTAGGATGGAGGGCAAGGTCGGTGCGGCTCTCTCCATATGGAACCACACTTCAGAGATAAGAACTCGGAAACTTGCCTTGCCATCCTACGGCACGGTGTACCAAGCTGAACTGTTGGCACTACATGAGGCAGTAAGGGAGGCTCTTCGTGGTCGAGAAGCAGACGTCGCTGTTTACAGCGATTCCATGGCGGCGCTCTCGTCGGTGGCGAACCCCGAGTCGTTGCACACTCTGGCCGTAAACACAAGAAAAATGATATTCCAGTGCAAAGATCAAGGCAAAAATATAGTGTTGCACTGGGTAAAAGCCCACGCAGGCCTAGAGGGCAACGAGAGGGCTGACGCACTGGCAAAGGAGGCCGCCATGAAAAGCAAAAAACGACCGGAATACGACAAGTGTCCGATCTCATTCCTCAGGCGAGTCATTAGAAAGGACACGATTGAGGAATGGGATAGGCGATACATAAACAGTGAACGGGCATCGACCACGAAGATCTTCTTCCCGAGTGCGGCTGAGGCGTATAGGACGGTGAGGAATATAGAAATGACGAAGCTGGTAGCGCAGGCACTAACAGGGCATGGTGGGTTCTCCGGGTACTTGGCTAAGTTCAGGTGCAAGGAGGACCCATCCTGCCTTTGTGAGCCGGGAGTAGATGAGACAATCCCTCATCTGCTCCTGGAATGTCCAAGGTTCGGCAGACTTAGATATGAGGTTGAAAATAAATTGAATAAAAACCTAACATTAAAAAACATAAGTGAAATAATAGCGAGCGAACAACTGAATATTCTCTTAGATTACTGTAAATATATAGTCAAAACAGTTAATAATAGTAATAAGTCATAGTCTGTGAAACTATGTTGGAAACATATTTGTAATATTTTTACCAACATAAAATGTATTAAGATATTAAGATAGTAGCAATAAGAATAAACAGTAATATAAGTTATAGATCATAAGTACTGTAGCATAAAAATCATTATAAATTGTATATAAATAGTGTAAGATAAAATTTTTGAAAAATGGATAAAAAAGAAAAAAAATTAAATAAAACTACCCAGTGTACCCT
>OX369285.1:16035752-16118252 GCA_947284805.1 Coleophora flavipennella | reverse complement strand
AGAATTTAGGAATGGAAAGGCTAAAACAAGTAAGGAGAATACACCCCTCAATAGTGCAGAATGCACAGAAGAGGTGGAAAAAACCAACCTTATAGCAACTCGGATAGACGAGCACGCCAAACTCTTGCTAGAAAATAACAAGAAGATAGAGGAGCTGAAAGAAAAAATTGAACAACACGCACAACTGCTCGAGACCAAATCATACGCAAGTGTCACCGCAACCCAAAACAGCAGAAACACCCCCAAAAAAGAAACCCTGCACTCCGTAATAATTACATCGAAAGAGGAAATAGACACCGGGGAGCAGGTCCTGGCTAAAATAAGGGAGGTGGTAGACGCTAAAGAAGGATGGGTTCGAGTAGAACGAGTAAGAAAGGCAAAAGACAGAAAGGTAATAATAAGCTGCAAAACAACAGAAGAACGCCAAAAAATCAAGAATCGAATAGAAAATGCAGGCACAGACCTAATAGTGGAAGAAGTGAAAAATAAGGATCCACTATTAATGCTAAAGGACGTTCTGGTGGCTAACACTGACGAAGACATTGTCAAGGCCTTCAGAAACCAAAATAAGAGTTTCTTTCAAGGCCTGGACAATGAAGAAGGAAGGCTAGCAATAAGGTATAGGCGTAGAGCTCGGAATCCACATACATGCCATGTGGTAATCACTGTCTCCCCAATAATTTGGAAAAGAGCACTAGAGACAGGTATAGCACATATCGACCTCCAACCGGTCCGCGTAGTAGATCAATCTCCGTTAGTGCAATGTTCCCGTTGCCTGGGCTACGGACATAGTAAACGTTACTGCAAAGATACAGTTGATCTATGTAGTCACTGCGGTGGCCCGCATCTCAAAACGGACTGCGCGGACTGGATGGCGGGCGAAAAACCCTCTTGCAGGAATTGCGAAAAAGCCGAACAAGGATGCAAAGACCATAACGCATTCAGCAATGACTGCCCAGTCAGAAAGAAATGGGACAGACTCGCCCGAGAGTCTATAGCATACTGCTAAAGGCGAACAGGGCAAACAAACGGACAGTACCACAAAAAATGGAAAAAAGTACAACATAGCACAAACAAACCTCCAAAGGAGCGAGCTGGCCACCGCCGAACTTATGATTGAAGCAGCCAAAAGGAAAGTCTCTATTGCTCTGATTCAAGAGCCATATGTCGGCAATATAGGGCGAATGAAATGCTATAAAGGTGTTAAAACGCTGCAGTGTGATAGACAAAGTGGAATTGTCAACAAAGCTGCCATTGCAGTGTATGACGACAGCATTGAAATAACCCAGTGCCCAACACTCACCACAGAGAATATCGCTGTGGCGAAAATAAGAGATGGAACTTCGAGTGTCGGCCTGGTGTCATTTTATCTAGAAGGAGACAAACCTATTGAGTCCGACATTGAATATCTAAGGCAAATAATGGAGAAAATTGGTACCAAAAAAGTAATAATCGGCGGTGACAGCAACGCCTGGAACACATGGTGGGGAAGTGTAAAAGTCGATCAGAGAGGAGAGGCATTGGCAGGAGCCTTTGAAGAGTTAGACCTACAAATCCTAAATGAGGGACTAGTGCCAACATTCGACACGTTAAGAGGAGGCAAAAGGTTTCAAAGTCACGTGGATATTACTGTGTGTTCTGCAAATCTGTATGGGAGAATAGAAAACTGGAGAGTCGATTTGAGTCTGACGAGCTCAGACCACAACGCGATTCTTTTTGACGTGCTATTGGAAAAGGCTAAAGGGCAAGAGATTCTAAGAACAACTAGAATCTATAAGACCAAGAATGCCAACTGGGACGAGTTTAGAAAAGAACTTAAGCAATGTCTAGAAAACGAAAACATTAACGAAGATGAAATAAACAAATGCAAAAACATAAACGATATAGAACAAAAGCTTGACCAGTATACGAAAAAAGTAATAGAAACTTGTGAGAAATGCCTTCCAAAGCTAAGGGTTAGGTCAAAGGTAGGATTGCCCTGGTGGAATGAAGAGCTCGCCAGACTCAAACACGACGTCACCGTCAAAAAACGTCGGATTTCCTATGCAGCACAAGTAAGAAAACAATGGGTGATAGAGCAGTACTTAAAGGCTAAGGAGAAATACCAACAAGAGGCGAGTAAGGCACAAACGACCAGTTGGAAGGAGTTCTGTGGGAAACAAGATAGGGAAAGCATGTGGGACAGCATCTTCAGGGTAATAGGGCGTACTACAACAAGGAAAGAGGAAACACCACTTGTTCAAAACGGAAAACCCCTAGAAGGAATATCCTCGGCAAAACTGCTGGCTGAAACCTTTTATCCAACCGATGAACCAACTGAAGACACCGCAGACCACAAGCTTGTCAGAGAAAAAGCCACCCTCGTGAACAACTCGCAGGATGAAGAAACATCTGATCCACTGTTCACAACAGAAGAACTAAAGTGGGCGGTGTCCAGTTTTAATCCAAAGAAAGCACCTGGATCGGATGGGTTAACAGCAGACATCTGCAAAGAAGCCATTGAAGCAAGCCCAGAAACCTTCCTGGCGATTGCCAACAAATGCCTTAACCTCGCTTATTTCCCTGTTAGATGGAAAGAGGCAATAGTAGTTATCCTGCGAAAGCCAGGAAAGGATGATTATACACAACCCAAATCATACAGACCTATAGGCCTCCTGACAGTAATGAGTAAAGTCTTTGAGAAAATGCTGGTCAGAAGAATTAAATGGCACATTCTCCCCACCATGAGCCAACGGCAGTATGGTTTTACGCCACAAAAGAGCACCGAAGACTCCCTCTATGACATGATAAAATACATAGAAAATGAACTGGAAAGAAAGAAAATAATCATCTTGACATCATTGGACATAGAGGGAGCCTTCGACAGCGCTTGGTGGCCGGCCATTAAATGTAGACTAGCGGAAACCAATTGCCCAGTAAACCTAAGAAGGGTAGTGGACAGCTATCTCGAAAATAGGAAGGTACGAGTCCGTTACGCCGGAGCAGAGTATGCAAAGGACACTAACAAAGGGTGCGTCCAAGGATCTATAGGTGGTCCTATTTTCTGGAACTTGTTGCTGGACCCACTGCTGAAACAACTTGAAAATAGGGGGGACTACTGCCAAGCGTTTGCTGATGATGTCGTCCTGATTTTCTCTGGGAAATCCACAGCAGAAGCCACAAGACAGGCCAATGCCGCCCTAGCGCACGTTCAGGAATGGGGAGTAAAAAATAAACTGAAATTTGCTCCGCAAAAAACGAAAGCAATGCTTATAACCAATAAGCTGAAATATGACTCTCCACTTCTGAGCATGGGGGGGGCGGAAATTGGCCTATCGAACGAAATAAAAATCCTGGGTTTAACAATCGACCGCAAACTGACTTTTAATAGCCATGCAATTAATGTTTGCCGAAAAGCTCTTGGGTTGTACAAACAACTGGCGAAAACTGCCAAAATTCACTGGGGTCTAAACCCGGAGATAATTAGGACGATTTACGTGGCAGTGGTCGAACCCACAATAATGTACGCAGCAAGTGCATGGGCACCGGCAACAAAAAAGCTATGGATAAGGAGGCAGCTGGATATAGTACAACGGGGTTTCGCACAGAAGATATGTAAAGCTTACAGGACGGTTTCTCTAAACTCAGCGCTTCTACTTGCCAGGTTGCTTCCGCTGGACCTAAGGGTACAAGAAGCAGCCCTCTTATTTGAATATAAGAAGGGAAAGACCGGTGAAATGCTGAAGGACCGCGAGATGGAGAAACGCGTCCCCTATACTGAGACACCACATCCAGCAGAACAGGAAATGCTCGACTTCAAATGCATGGAAAACACACACGAACTTGCAAACAATAATGCCCTAGAAGTCAAAATATATACAGACGGCAGCAAAATACAGGGAAAAGTTGGAGCGGCAATATCAATCTGGAAGAACAATGTTGAAACAAAGTCTAGAAAACTCCTACTGGACCCTTCGTGTACAGTGTACCAAGCTGAGCTGTTGGCACTCTGTGGTGCGACGCAGGAAATAATAAAAGATACTAGAACATCATACGGGATATTCAGCGACTCAAGATCCGCCCTTGAAACAATTATTAACCAAGCTGCTTGCCATCCTATCGCAGAAAAAATCAGGAGAAATCTAAAGAGGATAAAGGGTCAAAACAAAAATGTAGAGCTCTTCTGGATCAAGGCACATGTGGGGATAGCTGGCAACGAACGTGCAGACGAGCTAGCAAAAAGCGCTGCGCTAAGTAAAAAGACAAGACCAGATTATGACAGCATTCCCATCTCTTACGCGAAACGACAAATTCGTCTAGAAACACTTCGCAAATGGGATCTAAGGTATAACTCTGGCGAAACGGCTGCCATTACAAAAATCTTTTTCCCCCAAGCTACAGAGGCATACCGACTTGTAACAGAACTTGAGACTAGCCCAGTTATGACACAAATAATGACAGGACATGGCGGATTCTCGGAGTACTTGTATAGATTCAAGTGCAAAGAGAATCCAAGCTGTATTTGTGAACCAGAGCAGGTGGAGTCGGTTTTGCATGTAGTAACTGAGTGCCCCCAACACATGATCCAGAGGTTTAATCTGGAAAATGAAATTAATATAGATATAAATGTAAATAATATTAAAAATATAATAGCAGATAAGGAAATAAGAAATAAATTCATACAGTTTTGTATAAAAGTAGCAAGTAAGGTAATTAATAGAAATAAATAGAAAGTAAATTTACTTAAGTATATATCTGAGTATATATAAATTAAGTAAAAAATAGCAATGTATAAAACTAAATAAAGAATAAGAAACTGTAACAAATCTAGAATAAGACTAAAACACCACTGTAACCAAAAAGTTTTGAAACAAAATGTGTATTATTGCCCAAATAAATAAAAATACATTACACTGAATAATAAAAAACAAAAACACAACTAGCAATGACTAAACATTATAATATGTTGCTCATTACCCACCCGACAGAAAAAAGTGTTCTGATGTAAAAAGTCTCTGACCTCAATATCAGAGGAAAACAGAACAGACATTAAAAAAAAAAAAAAAAAAAAACCTAACCTAACCTAACCTAACCTAACCTTACCTAACCTAACCTAACCTAACCTAACCTAACCTAACCTAACCAAATGCTTCCCAAAACTCTGGAAGGAAGCCGTAGTAGTCATTTTAAAGAAACCGGGCAAAGACAGTTACACTACCCCTAAGTCATACAGACCAATCGGACTCCTCCCAATATTCGGTAAAATGTATGAAAAGATGTTGGTCGCCCGACTTAAATACTACCTACTGCCCAAATTGAGTGCTTGTCAGTTTGGCTTCATGCCCCAAAGGAGCACCGAAGACTCCCTCTATACCCTTATGTGTTACATCCGTGATAAACTAAGGCACAAAAAACTAATCACTTTGGTTTCTTTGGATATAGAGGGAGCCTTCGACAACGCCTGGTGGCCGGCAATCAAATTAAGAATGGCAGAGGAACGGTGCCCGACCAACATCAGAAAGGTTTTTGATGATTACTTATCGAACAGAAGAGTAACTGTAAGATATGGGGGTGAGGAGGCAAGTACCTATACAGCGAAAGGCTGCGTTCAAGGTTCAATAGCCGGCCCGATTCTTTGGAATCTTCTCCTCGACCCTCTTTTAAAAAGTCTGGAGCAGAGGGGCGATTATTGCCAGGCTTTTGCAGATGATGTGGTGCTGGTGTTTGATGGGGATACGGCGCAGGACATACAAAGCCGTGCGAATGCCACTCTCAGTCATGTCGAGGAGTGGGGCGTCAAAAACAAGCTCAGATTTGCGGCAAATAAAACTAACGCAATGGTCTTGACTAAAAAACTCAAATATGACGTACCACAACTCAGCATGGGGGGGACTGGCATTCGCATGACTGACGAAATTAAACTTTTGGGCCTGACGATCGACAGTAAACTTACTTTTAACACTCACGCTGCCAACGTTTGCAAAAAGGCCATAGCTGTTTATAAACAACTCGCCAAAGCAGCGAAAGTCAGTTGGGGCCTAAACCCAGAGGTTGTTAGGATAATTTACACCACCACAGCGGAACCTATCATTACGTACGCCGCCAGCGCGTGGGCACAAGCCGCGTCAAAATTGGGAATAATGAAACTCCTAAACGCAGTCCAAAGAGGATATGCACAGAAGATATGTAAGGCCTACAGAACGGTCTCCTTAACTCGGCCCTAATCCTGGCTGGGTTGCTCCCCCTTGACCTACGTATACGCGAGGCATCCTCGCTGTATGAGGCCAGGAGGGGTGTGCCCCATCCGGGATTGGGGGACAGGGAGATCGAGCGAGCGACTTCAGCTCTGGAAACCCCGCACCCCGCGGAACATATGGACCTGGAGTTCGTGAGCCTGGTAGACCAGCACGAACTAGACTCTCAAGAACATCTTGAACTTCAAATCTATACTGACGGCAGCAAGATTGAGGGCCGAGTCGGAGCGGCATTATCCATGTGGAATAATGCAACCGAATTCAAGGCCCTCAAGCTAGCTTTGCCGTCATATAGCACCGTCTACCAGGCAGAACTCTTGGCCATATGTAGAGCGACGCGGGAGTTCTTAAAACACAGGGCTACTAGCTGCGGCATCTACAGCGACTCCACGGCGGCACTACAAACAGTCACTAACGTAAATTCCCTCCATCCCTTGGCAGTTGAAGCGCGGAAAAATCTAAAAACAGCAGTACAACAAAATAAAAAAGTGCAGCTTTTTTGGATCAAAGCTCATATAGGGATTGAAGGGAATGAACGGGCAGACCAACTTGCCAAAGAAGCCGCCCTGGGGTCCAAGCGTAGACCTGACTACGACCTGTGCCCGGTCTCATTCGTCAAGCGAAGTATACGCATAGCTTCGCTTGACGAATGGAACCAAAGGTACAAAAACAGTGCAACCGGAAGCGTCACAAAGATCTTTCTCCCTGACGCGGTGGCGGCGTACGCTATTGTACGGAAAATGGAGCTAACAAACCTGGTGACCCAACTGATGACCGGGCACGGTGGGTTCTCTGAATACCTAAACCGCTTTAGGTGTAAGGAGAGCCCATCGTGCACCTGCGACCCTGACGTCAAGGAAACCGTTCCCTATCTCATCCTGGAATGTCCCCTTTACACATACGAACGACACAACACAGAACAATTACTGGACATCGAACTGACAATTGAAAACATAGCCTATATAATGTCAGGCAAAGAGAGGGAAACCTTTTTAAAATATTGTAATAATATAGTTAGGAAGACAATTAATAAAAATAAGTAGGTATAAGCTATGCTGAAGTAATATCTTGTAGATATTAATCTGTCAGCATAGAAATAGTAATAGATATAGTACATAAATAATAAGATAAAAATACAATAGATTAAAAATAACCGTGTAAAGAAAAAATTGTTTAAAATAAAATGTGTAATTATTGCCCTATTGAAAACCCTGTAAAGAAAAAAGTGTAAAATGTAACGTGTATTTATTGCCCTTCTGTAAGAAACAAATGAGACAACCACCACTATTAGATCAATTAGAGTAGTCGGGAATCCCACCCGTTTAAGAATGAAAGAGAAGAAAGACAGAAAGACAAAGTATGAAGCATGAAAGTACGAGAGGAATAACTGCGAGAACTGGAATGAAAGTGTAATTTAGTAAAAACAGTCTCCGACAACGTTGGAGGTGTAAGAATAAAAAAAAAAAAAAAAAAAAAAAAAACCTAACCTAACCTAACCTAACCTAACCTTTTTTTTTTTTTTTTTTTTTTTTTTTTTCGTGGAGGAAACTCATTTACGAGTTCAACCAACCACTCGGGGAAGAGCGACTGGGATATGTGGGACTCGCCCGCCTTCTGCGGGAATACCCACTAAAACCCCCACGGTTTACATTCAACCGCCTTAATAGGGGGCGCCATGGGAAGTGCGTTAGCATCCATCCACAACACCCCGGCGGCTGGCTCAGCAAATGCCGTGCCCCCTCACGTAATGGGGCGACCAGTAAACTTGGTCGCTCCACACATGTGCACCGTGCAATGCGAAGTGGGGTTCCCCGACCCCACCCCGCTGGTGTCACTTAGGTTGGAGGAAGGAGGTGGGCATACCTCCTCCTTCTACCACCCGGACGTCTTCTTCGAAGACGGTCAGCAGAAGCTGCGTCTTCTCTTTCCCGCTCTGCGGTCTCCTTCTGCGAGATTACGTCCTCACAGAAGGACACCATAGCCCCCCAGGCCGTCTCACCACTGACCATAGCTTGAACTACGCTTGGCAGGGACAAGTCATTTCCCACAATGGCCACAAGCAAGCGACGCCGCTGATCCCACGCCGAGCATACCTCAAGGGTATGCTGCGCCGTGTCCTCAGCAGCGCCACACTCGTGACATTGGGGCGTCGGCTCTCTGATAGCCACTCGGTGCAGGTACCCACCGAAGCATCCGTGCCCCGTTAGCACCTGCACCAAGCGGAATGTTAAGGCGCCGTGTCTCCTCTCAGTCCACTCTGGAAGGACCGGCCTGACCGCCTCTATGGTGCGAACTCCATACACAGGAGTCGCGAGGCCATCGGCCCATTCCCGAAGCAAAGCTCTTCTTCCCACTTGCCTGACGTGGGCAACCTCTTCCGGAGCGATGGGATCGCCCCTGGCCCTCCTTGTCGCTACGAACTGGTAGACGGCGGCGAGGATCCTCGCCTCTAGCTCCCAAGGAGGAGTACCAGCTAAAAGGCACGCTGCTGCCCAGGAAATCGTCCGGTATCCACGGATCGCTCTGATCGCCATAACCCGCTGCGGTCTACGCAGCTGGGCTTTGTTCTCTGACGTCAGAGCGTCCACCCAGATCGGTGCCCCGTACAGTGCCATACTCCGCACTACGCCGGCGAAGAGCCGACGGCAGCCTACTTCTGGTCCGCCCACATTTGGCAGCAGGCGACTCAGGGCCCCTGCCGTGCCAATCAGTTTTGGGGCTAGCTGGCTGAAGTGCGCAGCAAAGCCCCAGCGCCCGTCGAGGTGAAGCCCCAAATATTTCATCTGGGGCTTCACGGCGATCTGAACTCCCTCCACGACAATGTGGGCTCCTGGAGGAGGCCCCTTCCGAGGCCCATGAAACAAGAGGGCTTCCGTCTTATGGAGAGCCACTTTGAGCCCGAGGGCCCGAATGCGGTCGATCACCATTACGGTGCTTTCCTCGGCCATTGTGGCCGCCTCCTGGAAGGAGTCCCCAAGGGACACGACTAGGGTGTCATCCGCATAGCATATCAGGCGCGTCCCCGACGGGAGCGCACCACGGAGTACCCAGTCATATCCTACGTTCCAGAGCAGGGGGCCAAGAACGGAACCCTGGGGGACTCCACACCTCATTGGGTGACGGAGAACTTCTCCATCCCTCCCCGCGAACATTACCTCACGATCGCGGAGGTAGTCCTCCAACAGCCGCCGCATATACAGGGGCACTCCATAGAACCGGAGTGCCTCCCTTATTGTTTCGAGTGGTAGGCTGTTGAAGGCGTTTGCGATGTCCAGCGAGACGGCCATCGCCACCTTGCCTCCATCAACCGCTGCCATCGTCCAGGTTTTTAACGTGGAGATGGCATCGATCGTGGAGCGACGGGCTCGAAAGCCAAATTGGGCCTCGGACAGATTCGGCCCCGTCTCCACCATGTGCTGGACGATCCGACGAGAAATTATCCTTTCGAACAACTTCCCCGTCTCGTCCAGCAACACGATCGGCCGGTAAGCGGAGGGAGAGTCGGCAGGCCTCCCCTCCTTCCTCAGCAAGACCAATCGGCCGTCTTTCCAGATTTTCGGGAACTGGCCAGCTACAAGACAGCGACTGAAGAGCTCCCTAAGATCCTCCCCCATTTGTTTTAGGGCAACCGCCAGGACCTTTCCCGGAACCCCGTCAGGGCCCGGCGCAGTCCTCTTCGCCTTGAGGCGCAACGCCACTGCAACCATCTCCCCGTCGGTGATGGGAGGGACCTCAGGTTCCTCCTCTTCAATACTAGTGCCAGATGGGGGTGGCATGGGGGGAGGGGTGTGCTCGGGACTTTCGGGAAATAGTTCCCCGATTATCTGGTCCAGAAGCTGGGGCTCGAGGGTCTCCGTTAGAGGAGCCGACTGGGCCCGGAGCTTATTCCGTGCTATCCTGTAGGGCCGTCCCCAGGGGTCCCTGTTGAGACCCTCCAGAAGCTCAGCCCTAGCAGCTTCCTTGGACTGAACGATGGCCAGCTGCAGCGACCGTTTGGCTTCGCCATAGGCCGCATATAGCCGGTCCTCGGTAGGCAAGTCCCGCAATCTGCGGCGGCGGCTGCGGGTGTACGCTCGTCGCGCCTCAATGCAGCCCCTCCGGAGGCCAGCGATTTCTGCCGACCACCAGTAGACTGCCCTGCGGGGCTGGTGTCCTCGCGCGCGGGGCATGGCCGCGTCGCAGACCACCGTGAGTGAATCACGAAAACGGCCCGCAGACTCATGAACCCTATCGTGAGCAGAGACGGAGGAAACCCAGCTCTGGACTATAGCTGCTTCCTCCGCCAGCTCGGGGTCGAGACTTTTGATGGCCCACCTCGGGAAGCAGTCCCGTCGGGGACTCGCACGGTTCTGGTGACAGGAGAACCCAAATCGAATATATCGGTGATTCGATAGGTTCTCCGTGTCTTCCAGGACTCTCCAGTCTTGGACACGGTGCACAACGGAGGGGGAGGCAAATGTTAAGTCCACCACAGACCCACCATCACGATGTACACACGTGTGCACTGATCCCCTATTGAGGAGGGCCAGCCCCGTGTCTATGGCCCACTCCTCCACTGCCCGTCCACGCGGGTCAGTAGCGGGATTGCCCCACAGGCGCGATTTAGCGTTAAGATCGCCCATTAGTAGCACTTTTTGTGGCGCTGCTCTCCTGATTATCGGACTTAAGGTGTCAAGGAACACCTCGAAGTCCGACAATGGCTTGTTTGGGGAGAAGTACACACCAATAATTATGTACTCTCCCCAGGATACGGACACGTATCCAGAGCCCCTCTCTTTTATTGTGATGGCGGGATCGTTACCCGGCCTCGTCACAATGGCAACCATGCTGTTAAGGTCCCCGGCCCAGTGGGGCAGGTCGGGAACAAAATATGGCTCGGCTGCCACCGCCACGTCTATCATCCACTCCGCCATTGAGTGCACAAGAAGGTCTTGTGCACCGGCGCAGTGGTTGATGTTGCTCTGGAGGAAATTACATTGATGGTGTGCAGTCATTGTGTTTCCATTGTAGCTTCCTCCTGAGTCATCCGGCTTTCCGCAGTGGGAGCGGCGGGCCGGGTCCAAGGGTCCGTCCTGCCCTTTACTGGGGGAGGGCTACACTTGTTTCCCCCCATAACATGGCCATGAGGCCTGCCCGCATCCTGGCAGATGGCACACTTAGGCTGCGCGGTGCATCCTGTTGTTTTGTGGCCTGCGCGACCACATCGGTAGCATAAACCGCTCCTGTCACTGGTCGAGGGGCACGTCATGCGAGTGTGCCCCAGCCCCAAACACTTGTAGCACCGCAGGGGTCTTTGTTCGAGCACACGTACCTGTGCCGAGCTCCAACCGATAAGGAGACGACCACTCTCCTTGATCGTCTTGGCCGCTGCTACAGGGCATTGTAGCAGAACAGTACCCAATCCGTCTGAACCAGGGCGTATCTCCCCGACACTGACAAGCTCCGGTGAGCACCCACCTTTGGCAGCTACTGTGGCCTGAACTTCCTCCCTGATGATGGAGTCATCGAGACCCGAGATGCGAATAGCCACGCACTTGGTGGGTCTCGCCACTTTTGCAACCTCAGAGAGGACCTCGCGGAGTTTTCCTGCGAGTTGGTCCGCCTTCGCTCCACTCTGGGAGCCAGGAAGCTCAAGAACTCTAGCCCCTGTCACACCAGTCCGCATTTTGAGGGTACTGATGCCTAACTCTGATAGGGCATCAGGTCCGATGCGGTTCCTCGCCTGAGTGAGGACCTCCTTGTATGTCACTCCCCTCTCCCCTGCTTCCGGTAGGAGTGTAATGACTACAGCCGAAGAGCGAGGGGGGGTGAGCTTAGTCTTCCTATTCTTCTTCTTCTTTTTCTTTTTCTTGGCCTTGACCGCAGTTGGTGCCGACATATTGGCCGGTGGCTTCGGCACATTGGCCCTTATAGCAGTTTTAGGGGCACTAGTCCTGCCAGATGGCTGTGGGGTACTAGTCCTACCCGATGGCTGCAGGGGACCTCCTGAGGCACGTTGGGGCGCCTGGGCGACCTTAGTGGCCGAAGGTGGGGAACTTTTCCCCTTCCCCTAGCCCTTCCCTTTTCCTTTTCCGACCACCGTGGTCCAGGATTCGTTCGCCATGTTGGCGGTACCGGTCGATTGCACAGGCTCCTGGAAGGGAGGTCGTGACCTCGCCAATGACCTAGCTACTTGGGATTCCAAAAGATTCCCCCCAATATTGGAAACCAATGCGGCTCCGGTTTCCACCATGTTGGTGGTGCTGGTCGATGGCATAAATTCCTTTAAAGGAGCCTGCGACCTCGTCAGCGAGTTCGCCACTTGCTGTTTGGCGGGTTTTGGGGTCCTCCCTTGAGTTCCCCTGACGTCGGCGGCGAGTGGGGGACGCGCACGGTGTACACGCTCCCCGTCGATTTTAGCGTCGATCATAGCTCCCAAAGTGAGCACGATCCGACGCTCCATCTCCTCCATGAGGTCTTTCACATCTTGTTTTGGAGCAGGCGGAGGAGTCTTCCTACCCCTCTCGGAGTAGTCCCTCCGGAGCGCCTTGAGCTCCACCTCATTTTGTTCGAGGCGATGCCTCAGCTGCAGGACCTCCCGTTGGTACCTTCGTGACTCCTCGTCTATCGTGCGACGCGAAAGACTGTCGACGATGTCTTGGAGGTCAGCCATCGATTTGTTTATATCCCTCTGGAAGGTCCCTTTTAAGTTACCGGACTTTTTGGCGATAAGGGCCACTCTGGCCAGTCTTTCGCCTGCTTTGGCCCTCAGATCTTCAGCACCTAGGGATTCTACATTCCCCAGGTCACTGAAGTTGGCCTCCTCAAGGGTGGCCGACGCCTTGTGGTACTTCTGGCTCTGGAGGGCCTGAAGAATTTCCTTCTCGGCAGCAGTGTCAGTGACTTGCTGCGTTTTAGGTATCTTTGCTCGGTTGAGCACCACAACTGGGGTCTTAAAGCCACCGCGAGCAGCAGTAGACCTTCTAGACCTCCTTACTTTTTGTTCGGTCTCCGTTTCGGATCCCGACTCCCTTTCAGAGAACAATCTCTTGTGAGACGTCTCCGAAGCCGCACAAGACGATGCAACTGACTCGGTGTCAGACATCGTGTAAGACATTGCAGATCGCACGAACTCTGGGTCCCTTTCAACCTGAAACCGGAGGCGACTCGACGGCCAGGGAACTGGGAGAACCAGAACGTTCGATCGAAGACAGGTAAGAACTTTCAAAGTCACCTACAGTCACAGTGCTCTTTAGCCGCCGGCCTGCCACTCCGTTACGGTGGTCAGGCGCGACGTTGCCCGGGGAACGCTACGAGGAAGCAAGCACTGTGGGGGGTCCCCCAACCTAACCTAACCTAACCTAACCTAACCTAACCTAACCTAACCTAACCTAACCTTTTTTTTTTTTTTTTACGTGGGGAGATCCTCATGGATACCCGTCCGCTGGGGGAGGCCGACGGGTTATGCCGGACTCTTACCGGCTAAAACCCCACGGCACTCCCGCTTCGCCCGAGTGGCAGAGGACTGGGAAACCGGCAGAGCCTTTACGTCCAGTCCTCCACCGGCGACTGCCCACCTTTACGGCAGGCCCTTCACGCCCCTCCGCACAGGGAGGGGCCCGGAAATGACCGTGAGTGCTCGGCCATTCCCGTCGGCGAGGGTGGTGATTAGTGCAATGCGGGCGAAAGCGCCCCCACGCCTGTCGCCCGCTAATCACCACCGGCAGGGTGAAGACGGTCGTGCAACCGTCTTCTCCTGCCCCTTCTCCGCCTGCGGAGCGGCGCTGCGAGAGGGTCGTCCTCCCGTGCGCGCTCCGCTGCCTCCTTCTGTGATATAACGTGTTCACAGAAGGAGGCAACTGCCGCCCATGTCCCCTCGCCCTCCAATATGGCTTTGACCACGCTGGGGAGCGAGAGGTCCCGCCCGACCGCCGCAACTAGGTCGCGACGCGGCTCGGACCACGACGGGCACACTTCAAGTGTGTGCTGCGCCGTGTCCACCGCCGCGCCGCATTCGTGGCATGACTGGGCTCCCTCCCTTCCAATGCGGTACAGGTACGATCCAAAGCAGCCATGCCCGGACAACACCTGCACCAGACGGAACGAGAGGAAGCCATGCCTGCGCTCGAGCCAGTCCTGCAAGACTGGCCCAAGCGCGTCCAGCGTTCGGCGGCCGAATGTCGCGACGGCAAGGTCCTCCGCCCAGTGCCGGACGATTGCAGCCCTCGCCTCCTGCCGAACGGCCTCCCGCTCTTCCAAAGCTGGGCGCTCCCCGAGCGCCCTCTGCCTTGCTGTCCACTCGTACACTCTGGCAAGCACCCATGCCTCGAGCTCCCAGGGAGGTGTGCCAGCCAGAGCGCACGCCGCCGAAAAACTTACTGAACGGTAAGCCCTAGCCACCCGCTGTGCAATGGCCCTTTGGGGCCATCGGATGGCAGCGGCGTTCTCCCTCCTGAGGAGGGTGTCCGCCCAGATGGGGGCACCGTAAAGGGCCATACTCCTAAGGATGCCGGCGTACAGTCGCGGGCATCTCGCGCTGGGCCCCCCGAGGTTCGGGAGGAGCCACGAGAGGGCATCCGCGGCCTTCAACAGGCGCGAGGACAGTCCGCTAAAGTGCGGACCGAAGCGCCACCTGCTGTCAAGAGTAAGGCCCAGATATTTCATCTGGGCCTTTACACCGATCCTGACGCCCTCCACGAAGATATGGGCGTCAGGCGGGGTGCACTGCCGAGGCCCATGGAAAAACACGGCCTCGGTCTTGTGTAGCGCCACCCTCAACCCTAGGCGGCGGATCCTCCCTGCGACCAAGGCTCCACCCGCCGAGGCCAAGTTGGCCGCCTCCCTGAAGGTCGCTCCCCGGGCAGTGAGGAGAGTGTCATCCGCATAGCAGATGACACTCGTGGCACGGAGGAGGGTTCCCCGCAGGAGCCAATCGAATCCGATGTTCCAGAGGAGTGGTCCTAGGACCGACCCCTGTGGAACACCGGCCCCGACGCCGAACCGCCGTAGTCGGCCAGTTTTTTCCACAACGAGGACCGCCCGGTCCTCCAAGTAGCTGGCCAGGAGGTCCCGCAGGTATTGAGGCACTCCGTGGAAACGGAGTGCCTCAAGTATGGTGGAGTGGGGGACGGAGTTAAAGGCGTTGGCTATATCGAATGACACAGCCAACAATCCGTCCCCCGTTTCCACGGCCTCCTTCACCTGGCCCTTGAGCCGGGTCAGGGCATCTATCGTCGAGCAACCAGCCCGAAAACCAAACTGGGCGTCCGACAGGTCCGGTCCAACCTCCCGCAGGTGGATGTTCAGGCGGGTGGCAGTGATCCACTCAAGCATCTTACCGACCTCATCGAGCAGGACGATGGGCCGGTATGCCGAGGGGGAACCCGACGGGCGCCCCTCTTTTCGGAGAAGGCACAATTGGCCCTCCTTCCATGGTTTCGGGAACCTCCCAGACGTGAAACACGCGCTGAAGAGTTCCCGAAACCTTTCCTCCATTTGCGTGGCGGCGATGGCCACCACCTTTGCGGGGACGCCGTCCGGGCCGGGAGCCGTCTTTTTTGAGCGAAGGCGGAGAGCCGCCGCTTCCAATTCCACCTCCGTGACCGGAGGGACCTCCTCTTCTGGCAGACTCGCCCGCCGTGGGGGCTCCATTACTGGTGGGGTAAAGTTGTCCCTGCACGGAAACAGGGACTGGACAACCCCGTCCAGCAATGCCGGCTCAAGGGTCTCAGCCACTGGTGGGCCAAAGGGGCGCAGCTTGTTCCGCGCCGCCTTGTATGGTCTGCCATATGGGTCGTTGTCGAGACCCTCCAGCATTTCGGCTGTCGCCGAGTCCTGGGCGGCACCAATTGCCGACTTAAGAACCCTCTTTGCCTCTACGTATGATTCGTAGAGGCGGTCCTCGTTGGCCGGGTCTCGTGTGTGCCGCCGTCGGCTCCTCGTGTAAGCCCTCCTGGCTGCCACACAGGTGGCTCTGAGCCCTGCCAACTCCTCCGACCACCAGTAGACCGCACGTCGAGGAGGCGGACGGCGAGAACGAGGCATGCTGGAGTTGCATACCTCGGTCAGGGACTCCCTCAGTTGGACCGCCGCGGCGTCCACGTGCAGGCCATCGACAGGAGGCGAGAGCCAGTCCTGGATAAATGCCGACTCTCTGGCCGCCTCCCGGTTCAGGCGGGTAAGTGCCCAGCGTGGGAAAGGGGATAGTCTCAAGGGGGCCATCTCCTGGGGGCTCTGGGTGGAGATATCGAACCGCACGTATCTGTGGTCCGATAGAGTCTCCACCAGCTCCACCCGCCAGTCTACGATGCGGGCGGCTAAAGCAGGGGTGGCGAAAGTGAGGTCCACTATTGACCCTCCCTGCCGCCGCACACACGTGTGAACTGTCCCTCTGTTTAAAAGGGACAGACCGCTCGACGCCGCCCAAAATTCGACGGCGCGTCCCTGAACATCGGTGGCCAGGTTGCCCCAGACCACCGACTTCGCATTAAAGTCTCCCAGTATGGAGACCTGACGCGGCGCCATCCTACCGGCTACTGCAGCAAGGACTTCGAGAAAGTTCTCGAAGTCCGAAAGGGGACTGTTTGGGGAGAAGTAGACCCCCACCAAGACTATGTCTCCCCATGCGGCGGCCACATATCCCGGTCCCCTCTCTAACAGCGAGAGGGGAGGGGAGTCCGTGGAAGGCCGCGCCACTAGTGCCACCGAGCCGTCCCTGTCCCCCAGCCAGCGGCCAGGGACTGAGTAGGGCTCGGCGACTGCCGCCACGTCCACCAACCACTCGGCCATGACCTGAACCAGTAGGTCCTGGGCCGCTTTGCAGTGGTTGGTGTTTATCTGGAGGATGCGATGTACGACTACCATTTATTCGGACATCACACCCCCCTCGTCGGCCGCCGCTGGAGTTGGAGCTGCGGTGGCAGCAGCAGGCCGAGTCGGCGCCTGCGCTTTGCCCTTCTTTGTGGGAGGTTTGCACTTCCTCCCACTCATCACGTGGTCCGCTGGGCGACCACTGGCGGCACACACCGCGCAGTGCGGCGTGGCGGCCTTGTGCCCCTCATTCCCGCACCGGTAGCACATGCTCGCCCTGTCCGTTTCGGACGGACAAAGAGCCCGGGTGTGGCCGATCCCGAAGCACTTGAAGCAGCGAAGAGGCTGCTCCTCAAGCGCTAGGACCACAGCCGAGCTGAAACCTATCAGCAGTCGTCCCTTAGCCAGGACGGCCTTGGCTGCGGCTACTGGGCATTCAAGGCGAATGGCACCCATGCCGCCGCGGCCGGGCCTAATGGTCCGCCCCTGTACTGCTGCGACACTGCAGCCTCCCGCTGCTGCTACCGCCTCAACCACCTCTTTTTTGGTGACTGAGTCGTCCAAGTCGGTCACCTCCAAGGCCGCGGACTTAACAGGTCTTGCGACCTTGGCCGCGTCCGCGATTACCTCTTGCAACTTTGTTGCGAAGAGGTCCGCTTTGGTGCTGCCCTGTGCCCCCGGGAACTCAAAAATTCGAGCCCCAGTTTGGGTCCGGCGGCATGTAACCCTCTCAATTCCCAATTGAGAGGGATCGGCGTTGGTACGAGCCCGCTTCAGCACGGACTCGTATGTCTCGCCCCGCTCCGCGGCCTCCGGGGTGAGTGTCACCACGACAGCCGCGGTTTTGGGAGGAACTAGTTTCCTCCCACCGGCGGGGGCCCTTTTGGCTGTTGCAGCAGCGGTGGCGGGCTTGGGGGCCGACTTTTTTTCCTCTTCCCTTCCCCTTTCCCTTGTCAGTCACTTTGGACTGACCGGGAGGGGCAGTGATGGGGGTGGCGACCGAAGGCGTCTTTTTGAGTTTTCTCTTCCGCCTCCCGACCACCTCCGTCCACGACTGATTGGACGGGGTAGTGGAAGGCAGAAGAGGATCCTCCCTCTGGGGGACTTGAGGGGCTGCTTCAGTGGCAGCTGGCTCAGCCTCCTTTTCTGAGCTCGTGGTTGGAGCCGGTGGGACCGCAGTTTTCTTCCCCTTGCCTTTGCCCTTAGAGGGATTCGGGTTCTGGGGCTGCTCCATCGGTGCTGGAGCCACCGACGGCCCCGGCCTGCTCAGCGTCTTGTCCGCCGCGAGCGGCGGTCGGAGACGCCTCTCCGGCAAGAGCCGGTCTTCAATGCCAGCGAAGCAGGCTCTGGTGAACGCCCTCTCCTCCATGACAACCTTGCGGATGATGTCCTCAAGGTTCGAGAGGGGGGCCTCAGACACCGGTCCTTGTGAGGCCTGAGCAGGCCGGGCCGTGGTTTCAGCCAGCTTCTTGTGCAGCTGGCTGACCTCCGCCTGCAGTTGCTGCGTCTCGTCGGTCGCCGTGCGCTGCACCAGCTCCCGAACGATACCGCACATACTTGCGGCCCGGCATTTCAGGGCCTTTTGGAAAGTCCCCTTTAGGTTGGAGGACTTAGAGGCGACTACCACAATCTCCTCCTGGTCCTCTTTTGCCATCCGCTCCAGCTCTGCCAGGGAGTGGTCCGCGTACAAGACGCTGGACGCACCATACCCGGCCCTGGCCCTGTCGGCACGCGCCTGCTGCTCTTTGGAGGCAACCTGCTCCTCCAAATCCTGTTGGAGCTGCACCCGTCTTGCCAGGTTAAGTTGGCGTTGGGCGTCCTCCAAGCCAACATTGTGGGTGACAGCTGCATTAGGTTTTTTAGCCTTCAGTTTCCTTCTCTGCTTACTTTTAACCGAGTCCGAGGAGACCCCGGACCCTTGCCGCAAGTAAGCCCTCTTCCGCGCTTGACGGTCATCTTCTACGACCGTCGAACCCTCGTCCGACGCGTCCCGCATGGACTCGATATCAGACTCCAAGTCTAACACCTCGTCCGGCCTTCTAAGTGAGCTAGCCGCAGATGGTGAGCGGCTAGCTTCCGACGCAGTAGCGTCGTCGGGTTGGCCCTGAAAAGGGCCTTTTGGTGTGCCCTGGGAAGGGACTTTAGGTTGGCCCTGAGAAGGGCCTTTTTTAAAGAAACGCCCGGAGGCGTCCCGCAAAGGCTCTGACATATTTATCGAACGCAAACTCAAAGTCGTAGGTACCGCAAGAAAAGCTACGACAGCACAGTGCTCGTTAGCCGCCGGCCTGCCACTCCGTTACGGTGGTCAGGCGCGACGTTGCCCGGGGAACGCTACGAGGAAGCCAGCACTGTGGGGGGATCCCCAACCTAACCTAACCTAACCTAACCTAACCCAGTCGTGCGGCACCCCCCGCAGCGCGCGGATCGTTTTTAGAGCAGCTCCACGCTCAAAAAATCACGATAAATAGCAAAAGTGCTCGGATCTTTCTAAAATTTTCGTGAATTGTGACGTCAAGTTTAAGTGATCTCTGGATACAAAAATCTCCTGGTTTTCAGTGTAAAAAGTGCCACTTTCAGCGATTTTCAGCTTATTTCAAACGTGTACCAAGATTGGCCACGTGCTCGGAGCAGAAAACCGCATACGCTGCAAGATACAGATCTGTACCCCCACTATTTTATTTTGCCATTGGATGTCTCCCAGGGGTGCCCACACCTGTGCAAAAAATTGGATTTTTCTGGCCACGCGTTCCGGTGAAAACGGGGAATTTCAGTAATCACCACGTGGCCGATTTTTCAAGATCTGGAAGACCTGCAAAATTCTGTGATGCCATCTGGAGGGGCATGCACGTAGGAGCCTAACACCGAAAGGATTTTGAAAATCGGTCCACAACCGGCTGAGAAACAACCATCCGAAGTTGCTGAAATTTTTCCCTGGATTCCCCGCTGCGTTCCCGGGAAATTCTCCGCGGCGACCACCAAATTTTATTTAAGTATTTTATTAAGTATCTCTTTCCCTTTATTCTAATTCTTTTGAAAAAATTTTACGCTTGCCCGAACTTGAGATATGAATTTTTTAATAAAAAAACACACCTTGTCACTCAGGTGCAAATATAAAATTGTATTTACCGGTACAAACTCAAAATTGCTTTTTGGACACTAAAATTATCACTATCTCGAGTACGGGTAGGGTGAGCGTAGTTTTTAAGGAAATCTAAATTTTTTGACTAGGTATTCTTGAGTTTTAGAAATTTTAAGCCATTTTTTGATATTTTTACTATTTTAGTTTCATATAATTAATAAGGGGTTGTTTTTAAAATTCAAAATCTATCCTTAAATTGTGGAATCTTAAAATCCCTACAAAACAAGCCCAAACTCGGCCCTTTTCGGGCAGAAATAAAGGAGATACGGACACTTTTAGATTTGGCGGCCATTTTGTCCGCCATCTTGAAAATTTTCAAATCTGATTTACTTTGGCAGTTTTAAGCGGATTTGAGTGGGGTTTTCGGCTTTGGCACCTCCACCACTCTACCCACACGGCAAGTGACTCAAAAACTCTACCTAGAGTCCAAACTTTTAACATCAGTTTTTCATTGCCGTAGGGTGGTCGGAGCCGGGCTGAGAGCTCTGCAAAAAACCGCAGTGTCCTACGCTAAAAATTAAGCTCTCCAGAACAATTTTAGTTTACGGCGGCCATTTTGTCCGCCATCTTGTATATATTTAAGTTAAGATATCTCAGGAACCACTAGTCCGATTTAAAAAAATTTTTCTTTGTATATATGTGTTAATTTAAGACTACAATTAAGACTACTTTATTTGACTCTACATCGTCTCTATGTAGAGAAATTTTTTGAAAACTCTATTTTAAGCTCTTTTTGACTTATGTTACTTTTTTAAAGTTATGTTTGTGTACTTTCTTATCATATAAAATAAAATTCTAGGTAGTCTCTGACAAATTTTATTCCCCTTTTGAAATACATTGCTTTTTGACAAATTTATATTGACGGGTCTTATTGGGCCCTTTCTAACGACTATATAAAAATTTATATTTTATTCTTGTTATATTGTTTTAGCATTAAGTATTGACAATTATATCTTTTTCTTGACAGACCCTATACCTAGTGACTCTAGGTAGAGCCAAAATAAAAATTCTATTTATTCTCTTAGGGTTAGTAACTTAAATTTTTACCACTGTATTTTTATCACTCAAACGCATACCTCCATCATGTACACAGCCAGGACTCCCCTGAAGGCGACCGATGTTGACGCCAAGAAGTCCCCATCCAAGCTTGCGCAGAAAACCAACGTTAGGCGCAGCATTAACCAGTGGGAGGCCTCGTACACGGACTCGACCACAACGGGACAGACCGGCCCTACCAGCACCAAATCAAGGCCGACGCAGTCTCAAACTGAAAAAAGTAGGGCCTCCGTAGGGACCAAGGGAAAAACTTACGAGAGTCGCTCGGCGGAGGCAAAGGCCCTATTGGTTTCAGGTAAGCTGAATCTGAGTGCTTCTCGCAACATCAAGACGGAGATCAAAAATAACATCACCGAAGCCCTAGACCGGCTATACCAGCTGGTAAAGGAGGCAGAGAGGGCCTCCAAAACGCCGGAAATGGGAAAGACCGGAGGGGCTTCGGGATTGATTGGTGACAAGGAGGGGACGGTGGGGGTGGAGCCGGAGGCTTCTGTGTCCGACGCCACCTTCATGGTCAACTCCGACCCCAATCTATTGGCCCGTCTCGAGGAGCACTCCAGACTCTTAGCTAACAATACCAAAATTATGGAAGACCTAAAGGAGTCCCTGGAGAGCCAGAAGGCAACAATGGAGCAGGCTAGGAGTTATGCGGCCGTAGCCGCCACCGCAAGCGACAGGTCGCTACCTAGACCTGCAACACTCCACTCCATAGTGGTAACCTCCAGGGACGAGATGGAGACCGGGGATGAGGTGCTGGATAGGGTCAGGAAAGTGATCGACGCGAAGGAGGGCTGGGTCAAGGTAGAGCGGGTCAGGAAAGAAAAAGACCGCAAAATAGTTATGGGTTTCCAAAACACAGAGGAGAGAAACAAAGTTGTGGAAAAACTGGAAAGGGAAGGAACGGCCCTCAGTGTCGAGGAAGTCAAGAACAAGGACCCACTGGTCATCCTCAGAGACGTGTTGCAAATCAACACAGACGAAGACGTCCTAAAAGCTCTGAGGAACCAGAACAGGGGTGTTTTTCACGGCCTCGACACTGGGGATGATCGCCTGGAGGTCAAATATAGGAAGAGAGCCAGGAACCCCCATGCCTGTCACATCGTCATAAGCACATCGCCGACCATCTGGCGAAGAGTGACAGAGCTGGGGCTCGTCCATATTGACCTCCAGCGCATCGTCGTAAAAGACCAGTCTCCCTTAGTCCAGTGCACGCGCTGCCTGGGGTATGGGCACGGCAGACGGTTCTGCAAGGAGCCGGCTGACCTGTGCAGCCACTGCGGCGGCCCCCACCTCAGCGCAGCGTGTGCTGACAAGCTCACCGGCGACCCACCCTCCTGCCGTAATTGTGTGAAGGCCAAATTGGACTCTACTGACCATAACGCCTTTAGTTTCAGCTGCCCAGTGCGTCTGAAGTGGGACGGGCTGGCCCGAATGTCAGTAGCGTATTGCTAAGGGCGCCCTCGTTGGTTTTACTGCGACAACAAATTGTCTGTGTCAATTAGTGGCAACCAGGCTAGTAGATGCGATAGAGACCCTTCCTCCTGGAACCTTCAGTAATAAAACAGCGGTACTCTCGGGAGTCATTAATCCAAAGTGCCCCCATCCCTCTGTGGCAAATCTCAGAGATATTAATAAATCTCGCCAGAACAAAATTCTTTTGTACTGGAAGAAGACCCATGTTGGACTGAATCGCGGCAAGGAAGTTGACTCACCTACTACGGAAACCGCTGAGGGTTCCGGGAGGATGCTAAAATGTAACTTGGGTTTGATCTTCTGTCAGACCAAGCAAATATGCATTGAATACGTATTATTAGAAAACTGTTTAAATAAATACAGAATAATCTTAAAAGAAAATAAAAAATGTTTAAGAAAATATGCAATCGTAGTATCTTGTTGTATATTACTGATAAGCATAGAGTATAAGGATGATAATATATACAGCATAGAGATAAGGAAATATGCTATCATAGTATTGTATAAAATATTAGAGATAAGCATAGTTCATAATGATAAGTACATATTATATAGAGATTTAAGAAACATTAGAATAGAAATACGTTTTTCATATAGAATTTTAGAAACAGGTGTATCTAAAAATTATAAAAAAGTTGTAGTAGAGTGCAATTATTTACCCCGCCTCCTTGAAACAATAAAGAATATAAAAGTTAGTTACCTTAGGGCCAATAGACGGGAGTCCCACCCGAACATGAAAGAAAGAGATGAATGCAAGAAAGAAATAGTATGCGGAATGGAAGTGCGAGAGGAATAAAAGCGTGAACTGGTATGAAAGAGTAAAACAGCAAACACAGGCTCCGATCATGTTGGAGGTAGAAGAATAAAAAAAAAAAAAAAAAAAAAAACCTAACCTAACCTAACCTAACCTAACCTAACCTAACCTAACCTAACCTAACCTAACCTAACCTTTTTTTTTTTTTTTTTTTTTTACGTGGGGAAATCCTCATGGATACCCGTCCGCTGGAGGAGGCCGACGGGTTATGCCGGACTCTTACCGGCTAAAACCACACGGCACTCCCGCATCGCCCGAGTGACGGAGGACTGGGAAACCGGCAGAGCCTTTACGTCCAGTCCTCCACCGGCGACTGCCCACCTTTACAGCAGGCCCTTCACGCCCCTCCGCACAGGGAGGGGCCCGGGAATGACCGTGAGTGCTCGGCCATTCCCGTCGGCGAGGGTGGTGATTAGTGTAATGCGGGCGAAAGCGCCCCCACGCCTGTCGCCCGCTAATCACCACCGGCAGGGTGAAGACGGTCGTGTATCCGTCTTCTCCTGCCCCTTCTCCGCCTGCGGAGCGGCGCTGCGAGAGGGTCGTCCTCCCGTGCGCGCTCCGCCGCCTCCTTCTGTGATATAACGTGTTCGCAGAAGGAGGCAACTGCCGCCCATGTCCCCTCGCCCTCCAACATGGCTTTGACCACGCTGGGGAGCGAGAGGTCCCGCCCGACCGCCGCAACTAAGTCGCGACGTGGCTCGGACCACGACGGGCACACTTCAAGTGTGTGCTGCGCCGTGTCCACCGCCGCACCGCATTCGTGGCACGATTGGGTTCCCTCTCTTCCAATCCGGTACAGGTACGATCCGAAGCAGCCGTGCCCGGACAACACCTGCACCAGACGGAACGAGAGGAAACCGTGCCTTCGCTCGAGCCAGTCCTGCAAGACTGGCCCAAGCGCGTCCAGCGTTCGGCGGCCGAATGTCGCGTTAGCGAGGTCCTCTGCCCAGTGCTGGACGATTGCGGACCTCGCCTCCCGCCGAACGGCCTCCCGTTCTTCCATAGCTGGGCGCTCCCCGAGCGCCCTCCGCCCCGCTGTCCACTCGTACACTCTGGCGAGCACCCACGCCTCGAGCTCCCAGGGAGGTGTACCAGCCAGAGCGCACGCCGCCGAAAAGCTCACCGAGCGATAAGCCCTAGCCACACGCTGTGCTATGGCCCTTTGGGGCCATCGGATTGCAGCGGAATTCTCCCTCCTGAGAAGGGAATCCGCCCAGATGGGGGCACCGTAAAGGGCCATGCTCCTCAGGATGCCGGCGTACAGTCGCCGGCATCGCGCGCTGGGCCCCCCGAGGTTCGGGAGGAGCCATGAGAGGGCGTCCGCGGCCTTCAACAGGCGCGACGACAGTCCGCTAAAGTGCGGACCGAAGCGCCACCTGCTGTCAAGAGTAAGGCCCAGATATTTCATCTGGGCTTTCACACCGATCCTGACGCCCTCCACGAAGATATGGGCGTCAGGCGGGGTGCGCTGCCGAGGCCCATGGAAAAACACGGCCTCGGTCTTGTGTAGCGCCACCCTCAACCCTAGGCGGCGGATCCTCCCTGCGACCAAGGCTCCACCCGCCGAGGCCAAGTTGGCCGCCTCCCTGAAGGTCGCTCCCCGGGCAGTGAGGAGAGTGTCATCCGCATAGCAGATGACACTCGTGCCACGGAGGAGGGTTCCCCGCAGGAGCCAATCGAATCCGATGTTCCAGAGGAGTGGTCCTAGGACCGACCCCTGTGGAACACCGGCCCCGACGCCGAACCGCCGTAATCGGCCAGTTTTATCCACAACGAGGACCGCCCGATCCTCCAAACCTAACCTAACCTAACCTAACCTAACCTAACCCAGTCGCGCGCCACCCCCCGCGCAATACGGTCGCTACCAGCGCTGCTCCGCGCTCGGTTTTTCCTTCAAAAAATCGAAAAAATTGGATTTTTCAATGTGCGAGTGACATGTCATACATCATTAGACGCGGAAAATTAAGCGCTACAAAAGTGTGAAAAAACTTTTTGCGAGAACTTTCTAGAAAAAAATTTATTTCATAAAAAGTGAAGTTTTGAAAAATTTTAAAACTTTGGACGCGTGCGGCGCCTGATTTGCATCGGTGACCAGGACTTTTTCTAGTGTCAGAAGATCGGCGCTACCAAGGACTACTCCGATGCAAAATTTTGGATTTTTCCGGCCAAAGCGGGCGGACCCACAATTAAAAAAGCCAAAACCACGTGGCCACGAGGTCACAGTTCTGGAGACGTGCGGCTAATTTTAACGACGTGTATACCTTCGAGCAGCTGAACGAACAACACCACCGTTCGCAGATCTCAAAAAAGTTAAGTGGTTCTCAAGTTATACAATTTCAAAATTTTCGTCACTTTTCAAAATTTATTATCTCTGAATCTTCAGTGGTAACACCATATTTTTATTTGCTCTTAAAATTGTACTTTTTGTGAAGAACAAGTGCCCAAAAAATTTCAATGCTACGATTTTTTGAAATTTCCGAACAAACACGTGCTCAGTGACAGGAAACTGCGAGAACCCTCAGACTTCTCCAAAAATTCAGACAATTGTAGTTATAAGTTATTACGGTGAAAAAATTCTCAATTTATCTTTATTTTTTATTTTTTAAGGTATTTTCGTGTATAATTTGTGTTTTTAGGAAAATAAAAATCGGGCTTTAATTTTATTGACACGTGTGTGGGCTGGTTGATTAGGTCTTTTTGAGCCCTATCCAACGATCCCAAACACGATAATATTCGGCCCACGGGGACGGAAGTTGGAAACTTGTCGGCCATCTTGGCCGCTATCTTAGATTTTTATTATTAAGTTTTCTCGAAGAGTATTGATCGTAGAGAGACGGGACTTTTTGCTCCTAGAACAGGATCGACGCCTCTAACTAATGATAGAGCAAAAACTCTATGTAGAGCGCCAACTTTATGACCCCATTTTTAGTGGCCAATCCTATAGCCGAGACCACAACTATATCCCTGCTCTTTTTCCCGTCTCTCTGTGATTAAAATTGACTCCAGAAACCCTCTTTTAAATTTATGGCGGCCATATTGGACGCCATATTGAAAAAATTGTTTTACCTGTAACTCCGGAACCGTTGGTGCTATCAGGACGCGGTTTACGCTGCTGATAACGGCAAAGCAAATACAATAGTTTAAGCCCTCTTGCACACACGCGTGACCGACTCTATATAGAGTTTCGAAAATTATATTGATATTTTTTATATTTTGTTTTATTTTAATTTTAACTCGGCTAGGACTATTCTTATAGTATATGACTTCGGTGACGGACTCTATATAGAGCTATTTATATTACTTTTACATTGTTGTATTCTTTTATTATTTTATTATTTTTAATGTGTTAGGATAAATTGTAAATATACTTGACTTCGAAGCTCTACATAAATTTTTATTGACTGCGGTCTTATTGGGCCCCATATTTATTTATAAACAAAGCTTGTGAATTTATTATATTTGACGTGTACCCCAATATGGCAACTGTCAGGACTCCTGCAAAGACAACTGACGCTGACAGCAAAAAATCCCCAATAAAGCCACCAAGTGTCAGACGCAGTATAGACAAGTGGGAGTCTTCTGGTATGGACCCTACTCTGGCCAATTCTAGAGGGACAAAGCAGACTGCAGCTGCCAATCCTGTTTCTCGTAAGTCAGTGTCGCAAGACAGTAAACCAATCGACAAACAGGGAGCCTCGCCGATCAAACCCACTACGTACGAAAACTTTACAGCAGAGGCTAAGGCCTGCGTAGTTAGGGGCAAGCTGAACCTGAACGCCTCTCGCAACATTAAGACAGAAATAAAGCACAACATTGCTGAAGCGCTGGAGAGGCTCTATCAGCTTGTTAAACAGGCAGAAGGAGCGTCAAAGGCGACAGTAGCAAGGGAAAAGGAGAGGTCTCCAAAGGAGATACAAAAAGGAGAGTCCAAGGGAACGGAACCGGGGACATCCGCTGCCGATGCCACCTTCATGGTTGGCACAGACCCATGCCTGATGACGCGTCTCGAGGAACACTCGAGACTAATACTGGAGAACAATAAAAAGATGGACGAATTGAGGGAAAGACTCGAGGAACATAAAGACTTTGTGGCTACAAAAACCTATGCCACTGCAACGGCAAGCCGCACCATGGAACCCTCCCCCCGGGAAAGCGTCCTGCACTCTATGGTTATTACATCCAAAGATGAGAATGACACGGGAGAACAAGTTCTTGCCAAAGTCAGGGATGCAGTAGACGCAAAGGAGGGGTGGGTGAAGGTCGAGAAAGTCAGAAAGGCGAAGGACCGAAAAATAATAATGAGCTGTTGTTCCAAAGAAGAGCGTCAAAAGGTAAAAAACAGAATTGAAGAGGCGGGAAAACACCTGGTTGTAGAGGAGATAAAAAATAAAGATCCTCTACTGGTGCTCAGGGATGTTCTTGCGGTGAACACCGACGAGGACATTCTAAAGGCACTCAGAAACCAAAACCGGAGTGTTTTCGATGACCTCGAAAAAACGGACGATAGGCTGGAAGTAAGATACAGACGTAGAGCCCGAAACCCACACGTCTGTCACATTGTTATCACTGCCTCTCCTACTATCTGGGGGCGGGCGCTGGCAGCGGGTGTGGTCCACATTGACCTGCAGCGGGTCCGAGTCATGGATCAGTCCCCGCTAGTGCAATGCTCTCGCTGTCTGGGCTACGGGCATACAAAGAGATTTTGCAAGGAGGCAGCAGACCTATGTAGCCACTGTGGCGGTCCCCACCTGAGAACGGAATGTCCTGACTGGATTGCAGGAGAGAAACCCGCTTGCAGGAACTGTGTCAAAGCAGGACTGGAGGCGGGACGCTCAGAACACAACGCGTTCAGTCAGGACTGCCCGGTAAGAAGTAGGTGGGACAGGCTAGCAAGAGCCTCAGTTGCTTACTGCTAAGGGTGCCCAGGACTTACAACTTCCCTACCGCATAATACAGGCCAATTTACAACGCAAGAAACTGGCAACCAACGAAGCCCTTCTAGAAGCCAGCAAACGGAGAGTTGCAATGGCACTCCTTCAGGAGCCTTATGTGGGTGGGGCTAAAGAAATGAAGAGCCAACGTGGGGTCCGGATATTCCAAGGCGCTGGTGATTTGGTGGTCAAGGCGGCTATCGCCATCTTCGACCCAGACCTCGAAATCATCCAACACCCTGAACTCACCACACCTAACATCGTGGTGGTCGAGGCCAGAACCAGTGCCTGGAGGATCGCATTGGTCTCTTTTTATTTCGAGCCAGACCAGCCCATAGAAGGCTACCTTAAACATCTCAGGAAGGTAAAAGGGACGTTGAAAACCAACAGTATTATCATGGGCGGTGACACTAATGCGAAAAGCATATGGTGGGGGAGCGGCTACACTGATCATAGAGGGGAAGACATGGCTGGCACCATCCATGAGATGGGTTTCCACATTTTAAACACCGGAGATACACCAACCTTCGATACCATCCGCGGAGGTAAAAGATACGCCAGCCATGTGGACATAACGGCCTGCTCAGCTAACCTACTTGATCTAGTGGAAGACTGGAAGGTAGACCAAGGGTTGACAAGCTCGGACCACAACGGCATCACCTTCAACATAAAATTACAAAAGTCGAAAGGGATAAAAATAGAAAGGACCACGAGGCTATACGATACAAAAAAGGCTAACTGGAGTCTCTTTAACGAAAAATTAGTAGAAGCCAAAGCAGAGTATCAGCTTTCAGAAACAGAAATCAACCAAATTAATAACAAAAACCAAATAGAGACAGCAGTTGAAAACTTTACCAAAGCAGTAACCAGAGCCTGCGAACAAACTATCCCCAAAAAGAAAAAGAGGGAACTGTTAACCATCAGTGTAAACAACGTCTCTGTGTGATTCTATATAAAAAAATGGAAAATATCGATATATTGGCAAACAAACATAACAAAATAGTGAATTAAGTCTTTGTGCAATATTGAAAGTGTTTAATATGAAATTATATACACCGTAAGTAACATATATACCCAGTGAAAATATTATTCTCAATTTTTATGCAAAACACAAACATTCCAAGGATATTTTTAGTGATAAACAATGCTAATAACGCTAAAAAAAGGACAAAATTGTTATTTTAGGTAAATAAATGGTGTTTATGTAACTAATTTTAAATTAACTCTTTTAACCGTCACTTGTTGACGCTGTGTTCTCGGTTGACCTTTGGACTCGACTTTGCAGCAACCTGTTTCTCGTCTATTATCAACTCACAGACAGCGTAATCGGTACTATTATTTCACATTCATTGTTGACTGCCGCACAGCTGTGTTGGTTGACGCTTTAAATTACAATCTAAGAGGAAGTGGTTCGAATCCTGGACGAGGAATTTTTAGTTTTGTGATTTTATTTTGAGAATTTATTTTAACGTATCAGCTACCTACAATCTGAGAGAGATGGCGAAAAGCTGCGCAAAATGCAAAAAAAATGTAACAAATCGACAATACCTCAGTTGCGCAAACTGTAAACTTTTTTATCATGTGGATTGCACAAATGTTCACAGTCAAAGATTTAACATAATGACAGCAGAAAAGAGGGCTAACTGGAAATGCCACACGTGTTGGGATAAAATTTACACGGAGCGAAATTGCAACGCGCTTCCCACCGAAAAATCAACAACGTCTTCTATAAAACGTAGCAATGATAACACACCTTGTAACTCATTTATAATAAATATTAGTACGGAGAATTCTTTCGAATCACTAGAGATAGGAGATTCTGGTGATGAAGATGGTAATAGGGCGTCTTCGGCGTTTGCCACCCCTGAACTACGCAGAAGCTGTCCTGATCTAAGACCTTGTCCTTATGAAGAACTACAGGAATTGAGAATTAAAATGAATGCACTACAAAATCAACTTGAAATAGCAGAAAACGAGATATGTAATATGTGTTTAGAAAATAATTCATTAAAGAAACAGTTGAATCAATACGAAGAAAGGATTAAAAAATTTAACCGTATATGCAAATCTACACCAAGGAAAAAGTCAAACATAAAAAAACAGAAAAGCATTAGTAAAACAAAGCTTGATTTCAACCTGACATTCAATGGAGAGCATACTGAAACAAACCAAAGTTCTGTTCAGCTTGAGCTACAGAAGGAAAATCAGTTGATCAATAATGAAAACTGTGCGAAGTGTTCCAAAGATCCTACCCTGGGGCACAATCATACTAATGTGGATCGTACAGAAATAACAGAAGATAACACTGTTACAAACCTACAAAGTGACGACAAACCGGTAAGCCGTAGAATATTCATATTGGGTGGCAAACAATGCGTTGGTTTAGCGTCCCAACTCATATTGTCAAGACAAGATACGAAATATGAACAATACAAAGTGTCAGCTATAACAAAACCGCATGCCTTCACTAAAGAAATTGTAAAAGCTTGCTATGAAATTAACCCTAAATTATCTGATTATGTTATACTTAGTGTTGGGGAAAATGAAGGCAACCCTACTTTGCTGTTATATGAAATCAATGCTGCACTGAAAAAATTAGAAAACTCAAACGTTCTTATCTTAAAGGTTAACGAAAGCAATTGCCTAAATGAAAAAAAACTGAATAATTCCCTTAAAAATTTATGTAACAACTTACCACACTGTCATTTCATTGATTTTTCACCCAATAAATATTTGACTAACCGAAATAATTTAAAGGGATTATGTAACGTGATTAACTTTAATATAGACGTTTTAGACTATAATGCTAAATATTTACCAATGTTTCAAAATAGGGAACGCAATGCTGGTATTAATAACAAGAGTGAAATTTTGTCAAAATCCACATGTTCGGACATGTCCAACCCCTCGCTTGTATTCAAATTGACACACGCTAAGAAGGGAACGATACCATATTATTTTTCAGTAAAGGAAAAGCCACAAAAAACAAATTCGTTAAGTATAAAAACAGGGGCAGACTCTGTTACAAAAAACAAATTTTTTCGTCCCTAAATCAGTTTCTATACGCGTTCTGCATCAAAATATACAAGGTTTGCTAAACAAACTAGATCTGTTAGAGATATGTATTGATGAAATGCATGACAATAATAGCTATATAGACATAATATGTTTAAGTGAGACGTTTGTAAAGGAAGGCAGTGAGTATAATATAAGACTAAAAGGGTTTGAACTCGCATCATGTTATTGTAGAAAGAATAAAAAAAGAGGTGGTACTTGCATTTTAGTCAGGAAATCCATTGAGTATAGACCAATAGTGTGGTGTTATGAATATTCTGTCGAGAAAACTTTCGAATTTTGTGGAATCGAGATACCAAAATTGAAGTGCTACGTAGTGTGTTTATATCGAATTCCAAAGTACAATAATATTAATACATTCTTTGACAAATTTAATTTAATTTTACATAGATTGACATCAAAAAATAAGAATTACAAAATTATAATAGCAGGAGATTTCAATATAGACATTTTAAAATCAAATAATACTTCTCGTAACTTGACAAACTTACTTATTAACTACAATATCCAACTGCATATAAATACACCTACTAGATTGAATTCCTGCATTGACAACATAGCGAGCAATATCAAAAACATAAAAGGGAGTGTACATAAAATGTACCTTTCAGATCATGATACATGCCAAACAGTTGAATTTGTTTCACAAATAGATTTCAAAAACGATGTCAAGAATTGGTATATTAAAAAGAGAGATTACAGTCCCGAAAACGTGAGTAAGTTTCTGCAACATCTGACTAGCCTTACCTGGTCTGAAGTACTTTCGGAGTTAAATTTTGATGTAGCTTTTGACACATTTCATGATTGGTACTGTCTTCTCTACAGATTATGCTTTCCATATAAAAAAATTAAAATAAATGCGAATCACTCAAAACCAATTTGGATAACTAAGGGAATAAAAAGAGCTAGTATAAAAAAAAGAAAACTTCGATTTTTATATTACAAGCACAAGACGTATGAACATAAATTAGCTTATAAAACCTATAGTTCAATTCTCAAGACTTCTATATCAAAATCACAAAGAAACATCAATTCCAAAATATTGCATAATTCAAACAATAAATGTAAATCGACTTGGAATATTATTAAAGACAGATCTGATAGTGTAAAAACGTTAAATGGAATAGAGTGTATTACAAATAAAGACAGATGTGTACGTGATCCCTTGGAAATCGCACAAGTATTTAATCATTACTTTATAAATATCACAAAAAGAGAACATAAAAGAAACCCTTATATTACTATACCTAGACTATGTGAATCAATTTTCCTCAATCCTTGCTCAGTTAATGAAGTGATTGCTAAGATGAAATCTCTTAACAACACTAAGGCTGAGGGTTACGACGGCATCTCAACACACGTTCTTAAGTCTTGTGCTCATGTTATAGCTCCAGTACTATGTCATTTAATAAATGAATCTTTTATTCAAGGGAAGTTTCCGGAAAGGTTAAAATACTGTATAGTTAAGCCTCTGCACAAAAAAAATAGTAAACTAGAATTGAACAATTATCGCCCTATCACACTGATTCCCGTGCTGTCTAAATTATTTGAAAAAGTATTTCATGACAGGCTTATCAAGTTCCTAGATAAGCACAGTGTTATAGCTAAGGAGCAAAATGGGTTCCAAAGAGGAAAGTCAACTACTCATGCTTGTTTCACGTTTATAAAAACAATAACAGAAAAAATGGATAAAAGAATTCCAGTGACAGGAGTATTCTTTGACATGAGCAAAGCATTTGACTTTGTTAACCATGAGATTCTTTTAAACAAGTGTGAAAAATACGGAATTAGAGGACCAGCATTGTCCTGGCTCAACTGCTATCTTACTTCTAGAAACCAATGTGTAGAAATAAGTAGAATTAATCATAACAAGGTTCTTGAGGCTTACAGATCGCAATATAATACTGTTAGTTCTGGTGTACCCCAAGGAAGCGTTCTTGGTCCTCTATTGTTTACAATTTATATCAATGACCTACCAAAAATAATAGAATATCAGTCAGTACTATTTGCAGATGACATTTCGGTAATTATTCCTAATGACGAAAAAAGTGACATTAATTTAAAGAAGTACAATGACAAGATAAATTTGACTATGGACAAAATAAATAATTGGTTAGAATGTAATGACTTGAAGGTTAATCTAGATAAAACTAACTACATTCAGTTCTTAAATTACAACTCAGTGAAGACTAAATTAACTGTGAAATACCACGGTAAGACAATTAGTGAGACAAACCAAACCAAATTCTTAGGTCTAGTAATGGATCAACATTGTAACTGGAAGTCACACGTAGAGAATGTCTGTAATCGACTAGAACGGTTTGTGTTTGCACTCAGGAAACTCAGAGCGGTAGCTGGCAAAGAAACAGCTCTCACAGCGTACCATGGTTATGTGGCATCCGTGTTAAGGTATGGTCTTATTATATGGGGCAATTGCACTGATATATTACAAGCCTTCATTGTACAAAAAAAGTGCATCAGAGCTGTTTGTGGTTTGGGCCCAATGGATTCATGTAGACCTCATTTTCAAAACTTAAACATACTTACTTTGCCATGCATGTATATTCTTGAAATTAGTATGTTTGTTATGCAAAATGCAACTTTGTTTAAAACGCCTGTGGCTAATCCTAGACTAAGAGCAAGAGATCCAGCTAGGTTACTAATACCAGCATGCAACAGTGCAGTGTTTGAAAAAAATTGTTTATACATGTCAATAAAGTTATATAACCGATTGCCAAGTGACATAAGACACTCTCCATCTAAACTTTTTAGAAGCAAACTTTATAAATGGCTTTTAGAAAAATGCTTCTACTCAATTAAAGAATTTTTTGACCATAATGCTTAATTTTAAGACAAAATGTATTTTAATTTAATTTAATGTATGTAATAGTAACAAACATGATAAAATATGATGACATCGAAATATTAATATGACATTTTTTATATTATTATTAGTATTTTAACTTTTGTGTAAATTTTTGCATGCTTTAACAAAAGCGAATCATGTGATACTTTATTGTTATACCTTTATTCCCACTCAATTTAATACCATGTATTCGAGCAAATAAATATTATTCATTCATTCATTATTCATTCATGCCGTGGTGGTCCGAAGAACTTGCAACCATGAAGAAAGAGGTCGCCACTAAACGTCGCAGGATCCAGTGTGCTGCTCCCATCCGCAGGTCTAAGGTTGTCAGTGACTATCTAGAGCAAAAAGATAGATACGAGAATGCGGTAGCAAGGGCCCAGACAGAGAGCTCGAAGGAGTTTTGTGGAAAGCAAGATGGGGAGTCCGTGTGGGACGGAATATACCGGGTACTTTCAAGGACGACTAAGAGAGTGGAGGATCTACCGCTGGAGAGGGACGGGAGAGTCTTAGAGATGAAGGAATCGGCAAGGGAACTGGCGGATACTTTCTATCCTAAGGATATGGAAGACGCTGACAACTTGTACCATCGCCAAGTTAGGAACAAAGCACGGATAGTGAATGTTGGGCACCATGGTGAACAATGCGACCCTCCATTCACTATTACCGAGCTAAAAACTGTTCTTAGTTCCTTCAACCCAAAAAAGGCCCCTGGTGCCGATGGTTTCACTGCGGACATTTGCCAAAAGGCGATAGAAAACGATCCCCAGCTATTCCTCAAGCTACTTAATAAATGCCTTGAACACCAGTGTTTTCCGACGGGGTGGAAGGAGGCCACAGTGATCATGCTGAGGAAACCCGGCAAAGACAGCTACGTGATCCCTAAATCGTACAGGCCTATCGGTCTTCTCCCAATACTGGGAAAAATCTATGAAAAGATGATCGTAGCTCGGTTGAAATACCACCTTCTACCTAAAATGAGTACCCGTCAGTACGGCTTCTTGCCCCAGAGAAGTACCGAGGACTCCCTCTATACCCTCATGCAACACATCAGGAGCAAACTGAACCACAAGAAGCTAATTACTTTGGTTTCCTTGGATATAGAGGGAGCCTTCGACAACGCCTGGTGGCCGGCCATTAAACTGAGACTGGCGGAAGAGGAGTGTCCCATTAACATCAGACGAGTTCTCAATGACTACCTTACCAACAGAAGGGTCACGATTAGGTACGGAGGTGAAGAAGTCAGCACCAGCACAAACAAAGGCTGTGTTCAGGGATCCGTGGCTGGCCCGATCCTGTGGAACCTCCTACTAGACCCCCTGCTTAGAGGCTTGGATCATCGGGGTGAATATTGTCAGGCCTTCGCCGATGACGTTGTCCTTGTTTTTGACGGGGACACAGCACAGGACATCGAAGACAGAGCGAATGCTGCCCTCGGGTATGTTGAGGAGTGGGGTGTCCAAAATAAGCTTACTTTTGCCGCACACAAGACCAACGCTATGGTCTTGACTAGAAAAATCAAATACGACACACCACGACTCAGCATGGGCGGGGTCAGCATTCGCATGACTAACGAGATCAAACTCTTAGGCCTGACAATAGACGACAAATTGACCTTTAATAGTCACGTGAGGAATGTGTGCAAGAAGGCCATAGCGGTGCAAAAACAGCTGACCAGAGCCGCGAAAGTGAGCTGGGGCCTCAACCCTGAGGTCATCAGATCAATTTACACCGCGGCAGTCGAGCCCATAGTCACGTACGCCGCAAGCGCATGGGTACCAGCAGTGTCCAAATTAGGTGTTATAAAACACCTAAACACTATACAAAGGGGCTTTGCGCAGAAAATATGCAAGGCATACAAAACCGTGTCGCTAAACTCGGCGCTGATCCTTGCCGGGTTGCTCCCACTCGACCTGCGTGTACGAGAAGCTGCCTCATTGTATGAGGCTAAAAAGGGGGTGCCCCTGCGAGGATTAGCAGACCGAGAAATCGAACAAAAATCAAGGGCACTGGACTCTCCGCACCCCGCGGAACATGATGGCCTGGAGTTCACAAGCCTGGTGGACCAGGAGCAATTAAATTCCCATAGTGGACACGATCTATGTATATATACAGACGGAAGTAAGTTTGGGGGCGGGGTCGGAGCGGCGCTATCCATGTGGAGTGGCGCTTCTGAGACCAAAGCCCTCAAACTTAAACTACCGCACTACTGTACCGTCTACCAGGCTGAACTCTTGGCCATATGTAAAGCGACGCGGGAAGCACTCAAGCACACAGCAACTAGTTATGGAATCTACAGCGACTCGATGGCTGCACTTCAAACTCTAACTAACATAAGTTCCCTCCATCCCCTGGCAGTAGAAGCCCGAGAAAACCTAAGAGAGTTGAAAACTCAAGGCAAAAGTTACCATCTGTACTGGATTAAAGCTCACGCCGGAATGGAGGGTAACGAACGCGCAGACCACCTAGCCAAAGAGGCCGCTGTGGGTTCCAAACGAAAAGCTGATTATGATCTATGTCCGGTCTCATTCGTCAGGCGAGACATACGTATGGCCTCGCTTGACGAATGGAACTTAAGATATAAGAGTGGCGATACTGCGGAAGTAACGAAAATCTTCTTCCCTGATGCGATTGCGGCGTACGCCACTATACGAAAAATAGAGCCGTCTAGCACGAAAACACAGCTCATGACTGGGCACGGTGGGTTCTCGGAGTACTTGAATCGATTCAAGTGCAAAGAGAGCCCATCGTGCATCTGCGACCCGGACGTCAAAGAAACTGTCCCTCACCTAATACTGGAATGTCCGGTATACACTCTTGAAAGATATAATATAGAGCAACTGCTTGATGCAAAATTGACAAAAGAAAATGTAAATAGTATAATGAAAAATAAACAGAGAGATATATTCTTAAAATATTGCATAGAAATAGTAAAGAAAGTAATAGATAGAAATAAGTAAGTTTAAGCTATGCTGTGAAAGTATCCTGAGGATATTTAATCAACAACATAGGTATAAGAAATTGTAGACAATAAATAAATAGATAGTGCAACTAGTTTAAGATAATTGTATATGTAAAACAAAAAAATTGAATCAACTGTGTCCTTATTACCCTGTTTTAAAAAATGTCAAATAAAGAAATAACACATTAGGAAAGATTAGGGTAGACGAGAGTCCCACTCGTTATGGTAAGAATGTGATGAAAGCCAGAAAGATTTAGTATGAAGAATGAAAGTGCGAGAGGCATAAATGCGTGAACTTGACTGAAAGAGAAGAATAGTTTAGTTAAAACAGACTCCGATTCCTTTGGGGATACTAGAATTAAAAAAAAAAAAAAAAAAAAAAACCTAACCTAACCTAAATTTGAACCAATAAATCCGAGAAACGGATACACCCGCGAACGACAAAAAAGGGGTGCGTTAGGGATAGAGAAAGAGCAGGAAAAGAGGTAAAATTATTAGTTCGGGCGCCATAAATGTAGCGAAAATGTAAATGTAAACCAAAACTTTTTATAATACCTAATTGTGTTCTTATGTAAGTCAAAATTTGCGTTGTACGTTTAAGCTGTACCATTCGTCACCGCCATCGTCTTTTATAATTGTTTTGCTTTACCATTTCCTTTTTTTCCTAAAATATATTCAGATTTACCCCAAAAATATGTTTTTCCTAATAACCGCTTTTAGGCCAACTGATCCAATTTCAACGTAGCGAATCCATAGCTACCATTTTAAATCTAATTATTTTATTTTTGCTACAGTAGCCAGTGGGTAGAGCACACGGGCGATCCACTCGATGGATATGCGTACACAAGTTTAGTGTTGATCCATTCTCTGGATGTGAGGGAGCAATGTGATTGCTGGTCGGCTAGGGAGCCGTGGCGATGCAGGTCTTACTCGAGGTTTTCTCTAAGCTTGGCGGTATCTGTTGTGGTAAAGTTTAGAAAATTTGTTTGAACGTCTGTGGTGTATGACCACAGATTACTAAATGGTTAGTATGGCCCAGGGTATTGTTGTTTTTTTTTGATTTCCCAAGGATTGATGACCTGTGTTATGGAATAAGATTTTGTTAAAATAAAAATGTAGAGTTAAAATTAAGGTTTCCTCATTTACTCGATGAATTTAGAGTTTGGTCAGGAGTGACCGAGTGGAACAGAGATCTCTCGCAGACTGTTTCTTTGCAGGGTAAGTATCACGAGGACGTGTGCCAGCAGGATGGCCGTGTCGCAATCGAGTCCGTGGTGCTGGATAGAGTTGGCGACGCGCGCCACCGAGGTAGAACTCACTTTTGCTTGGCGGGCAGCGCGTGCGGTCGTCGCTAAACCATCTCGCATCCTACGATACGTACCAAGTTATACGTTCCTACCTGTCTGCTGTGCATATCTCTTTGTAGCTGAGTTATTTAAATTCTGTTAAGTGAACAAGTCTCTTTCTTCATCCGACACTACCCACCGACGCGCACAACTAAAGACATGATGATAATGGCGAGGACCCTCCCCCGTCATATATGTAGAAGCTCTTGTATACGAGTTATAGCTTTCACTTAAAAATCGTTGTGTTACGGTCTAAATTTGAGAATAATTAATAAAATATTAAGTTTCTTTTATACAATTTGATATGTCGTAGTCAAGAAGAGTTTGTGCGAATAATTCGAATCATTTTTGTTACATTTGCGGAGAGTATATCGATGGGTGCCTGGAACAAAGCTGCAATAGCCAAAACGGCAGTCTTTCGATTAAGCCATTTTCGTAATCTATGGACCTGAATACACCTTGTGAATTTTTTTTACATTTCTATTATGAAAACTCCCCGATTTAGCAAAATCACTATGGATTATATCTCGTTATTCTTGGCTCAAAGTCACAATTTTGTGTACTGGAATATTAGGACTATGGCGAATGATTAAAAGTATTTTTAACCTCATTACCGTACATGCTATTACAACTTTATTCCACGAAATAAAATAAATACGCTGATCAACAATAAGCGTTGCTGTAAAAATGTTTTAAAGTTTTAAAAGTAACAGTTATAGTGTTTCTTCTCATGAAAATAATTGGTATTGATTTTGTATTTAATTTTTGTATATAAAATTTTAAAATTGAGTTGTTGTTTAATAAGAGAATATTTACAGGAATAACAAAGTTATCAATGCAGTTTGATGAAATAATTTAAAAATTTAATGAAATTAGTAATAAAACTTTACTTGTTTCAGACTTTTACTTTTGTATTAACCCAACTAAGTATTGTATATCAACGAGTGTTACAATCATAATTACTCCATCTTATTTGACAACTATCTTAAACCTAAGTACAGACTACAGCCATACCGCTGTAGGTAATTTACCAAAATAGTGACGCAAATTACCGCACTGTATTTCACTTTACTAGTTTGAAATTAAATTCAAAGGTAATATTCATTGCGATGATATACTGTAAACATTACCTGTAACATTGTGTATTACTGTTAATTACTTCAAAAATAAAATAAAGTAGTATTCAATGCTGCATCTTCCAAATTAATGCTAGAACGACTTTGGTTATTGCGGTTTTATTCCAGGAAAAGTTTTGATAATGTCGCACACGCAATGGATATTATTTCTCTCTCGCCTTCACGTGTTGCTGTCATTATCGCACTCATTCCGTAGCCGTAATAGCTAATAGCTATCCTTTTCACGTGGAACGATTATGCAGCACGTTGTTGACAAATCATTTTACTAATCAGTGCGTCTTTGGAAGCCGGTAAACAAATAAGTGCTTGCGTGAATAATTGATTAGTGCTATCCATAATGAAGAAACGCGTTTTAAACAATCCCCATGTAAGAAGAAAACTGTCTAACTACTTCGGTGAAGGTAAGTTTACTCATATTTTTAACTACATACCTACCTAACTGACAGTAATCTATTTAAACAAAATGCCGATCATTTTGTTAATTAGGTATAAGTACATAATTTAGATTTGATCACACTACAAGTTTATTCAACTAGGTAGTAATAGAAATGTTTGTAGGTAGGTAGTTATTACAGGTGCATAGGTAGGTAGGTTCAATGATATTTAACTGAGTAAGTAAGTAGGCATGATTGGTTGAGTTCTCGATATTTTTTGCCTAAAATAAGTAAGTATGTACTTGTCATATTTATTACATAGGTACACAAATAAAGTACTTTAGGGCACAGTTCAATTACCTACTTACCCAAAACCAGAATTAACAAAACTGGCGCGCTGAGCATTTGCATGAATAGTTGCCTACTAAGTAAGACAGTTTTCGGTGACTTGATTTGGGTTGTGTATACAATGTTATTAAACTATACTGTAATATCTTCATAAACTGGTGCACTTAGTTACCTATTTGATTAAAAATAGGTAATATAATATAAGTTAGGTTCCTACCTAGGTGTGTTAATGTAAATTATACTACCTATATAGAATACTTACCCCATATTATTCCGGTTTTCTGCTATTTCAGATTCGTATGATGTTAAATCAAACAGCACGGAAAAATAAACATATCACGACGAAAGGACATCAAGAAGCGAGTACAATCTTCGAGGTTAGTAGATACTTCTTTTAAACTGGCCTTTCACCCAAAGAGGGAGGCCTTCGCCCAGCAGTGAGACATATCAGGTTAGATAAAAAGAAGCCTTTCGCCTGCGGCTTCCCCCGCATGGACTACAGGTTATGCCCAGCATTGGGATAAAAAGTAACCTATGTGTTATTCTTATGTCTAAACCAAGAAAAACCAAGAGTATACCCCGTCAACTAGCCTTGGAGGTGATTCAGAATGTTTAGAAGCTCTTGAAGCAAAATTTTCGCGTAGTCCCTCCATAAATTCAAATATTTCAACAATCCTCAATCAAATGGAGTGTTCCCCGTCAGAAACACTCATAGATGGCAATGTAGATATAACATTGAAACCTCCTCCAGAACTTCACAATTACCAGACTCATTATGACCCTGACAAGCCAAAATTCTAGTTCAGATAGTTAACCAGGAGCTTGTGTTGTTACTATAACAATAGAACCAATGATTCATGCGGTTAATACACTTTTGAATTCCTCTGAACCCCAACATGCCGAGAGCGCAAAAGATTTGAAGGTTTCAGAATTCGATAAAACTTTAAAGCCAGATGATGTAACAACCTCGGATTCGAATCAAACATTGTGTTGCAGTTCAGATGAAAACAATTGTACACTTCGCTACCCATTCAACCTACACAAGTTGCAACGGAAAATGCTGTCTCGTCTAATTTGGAACAAAATGCCACAATGCTGCAAGTTCTTAATCCCTCTGCAGATGTTGTCTTTTTTAGCTCTGAAAAAAATATATCTTCTCCTATACGACTTATAGAGCAATGCACTGTGGATGTTGTAAAAGTTTTTGCACCCAGAAATGATGAACCTGAACGTGAAAAAACTATTGTTACAAACAAGTACGTCGTCTTCTTCTGCTGAAATTCTCATAATTCCATCGCTAAACATCGTGCCGCCCACACCACCAGAAAGAAATGTACTATCACTTATTCAGCCGTATGATGTAATTGAATGTGTTGGTGATGAATTTGTTGTTGATAACGATCCTTCGCCTTCTCCTCAAACTGTTATACCTGAAAATAACTTACCTGAGTTAATAAATGAGACAGAAAACAAAAAAACGAGGAAAAGAAAAAGAAACGAAAAGGAGTGGGAAAGCAACAGAAATAAAACACTTAAAGATTCAGGTCTGGCTTACAAAGGGAAACGTTCAAAAAAAGAGTAGACTACAACTACTCGACTAAAAGCGTTGGGTCTGTTTGCAATTGTAAAAAGAAGTGTGGTGAACGTATCACTCCTGAAAAGCGCGAAAATATATTTATGAACTATTATAAATTGGCGAATCATGAGCATCAATGGCAATATATAGCAAGAAACGTAAAAGTTAAAAAAAACAAAAGAACAACAATAGACCGCAAATGCAACCGAACACAGACATTGAAGTACTATTTTCCAGATAAAGCAAAAAAAATACAAGTATGCAAGAAGTATTTTCTTAATACTTTGAGTATTTCTGACACTGTAGTTTATACTGCTTTAGAAAAACTACAGAATTAAGAGCCTTTGACTGATCAGCATGGTCGCCATAAAAATAGACCCCATAAAACAAATTCATTATCTGAAGAGAGCGCAATAAAACACATAAAGTTATTCCCTACGGTAGAAGCCCATTATGTGAGAAAAGATTCCCAAAAGTTATATTAAGAAGAGGATCTCAATATTTCAAAAATGTATCGCTTATATAAGGAATGGTTTGCAGCTGATAATTTAAATTGTGAAATGGCGAGTGCACGTCAATACAGGAAAATCTTTAATACAAAATTTAATTACTCGTTCTTCAAACCAAAGAAAGATTTGTGTGCCTTATGTACACGTTATCAACAAGCAGACGAAGAAATTAAGAATAATCTGCCAAGCCGTTATGAAAAGCACATAAGAAGCAAAGAGATGGTGCGCGAATTAAAAGATACGGAAAAAGAAAACATTGAAACGTTTCAGACGATAGCCATATTCGACTTTCAAAAAGTGATTTATGTCCCTAAGTCAGAAGTAGGAACTTTTTACTACAAGCTCAAGTATCCCGTTTACAATTTCACTGTGTTCGATGCAGGGTGTAAGGTAGGCTACTGTTTTATGTGGCATTTGACAATAGCGAAGAGAGGAGCTATTGAAGTCGGAAGTTGTTTACTAAAGTTTTTTAAAAACGAACATGAACGCTCAATAAGTAACATATCATTGTATTCAGACGGTTGTGTAGGGCAAAACAAGAACCGATTTATATTTGCCCTGCATTTGTATGCAAGTATAAAGTATAGGTTAACGATCACCCATAGATTTTTTGAAACTGGACACAGCCCAAATTAGGGCGACTCGATGCATGCGTGCATTGAGCGTGAGCTAAAGAAAAAGTTCTTTACACGCCAGAACAAGTTTACTCAATTGCGATGAATGCCAAAGTTAGTGGAGAGAAATATAATGTTATAGAGATGGATCGGACTGATTTTTTCAATATAAAACTGTTCAATTGAAAGTCAGAACTGGGTGCATGACTCAAACAGAAATAAATTAGTGTGGTCCAATATTATGGAAGTAGAAGCAAGCCACACTCATGAGGGGATATTAAAATTTAAATATAATTTTGACGACGAGTACCTGTACTTAAATACACGTGACCTACACACCAGATCCGCTAACCCGTCAAGGGGTGTCCGGGTACGAGGTGGACACTCACGACGAGGTATCCGAGTACGAGGGCGTCATACACTTCGTCCGACTGCTAATCTTACTTCGGAAAATTCAGTCGTTTCCGAGTTGCAAAGAGCTTACATTCAACCACATCCTGTGCCTAAAGCCTTGCACTCAGACTTATTAAGTCTTTGTAAAAGACAAGACATTCCACGTCACTATCATGGCTTTTATGAGTCCTTAATATGCGAAACTAATGACAATGTAGCGGCAGTACAAAACTCATCAAATTTTGACGATAACCCTCCATGTCCTGATGATTTATGTGATATGTTTTATTTTTGATAATTACCTTTATTGTTTGTTAATTTAGAAGGCTAATGCAGATTTTTTATTTCAGCACCAAAGACATTTGAGTTAATTATAAGTTTCTGTTCAATGTTTTCTGATAATTTCTTTATGGTGTCAAGTTTTATTTACTTACTTAGTTTATATATCGTACCTCCGGTGCAACACTGACTTAACTAACAAAAAATTAACATTACAGTCATGACAAAATTTAACATAATTGTGTCTTTGTTGCTTCGAAGAGATGCGTATTTGAATTAAAAAGTAATCCCAATATCAAATTTTATGCAGTTAAGTCACTGTTGCACCGGAGGTGCGATATTTATTTTTGATAGTTCTCGGTCATCAGTTAACATTAATAATTCAATTAAAGTATAAAAAAATGTGATGCACATTGTTTATGAATAAAAAAAAATTTTGATTGTAAAAAAATCGTTTTAATTATTTTAAATTTTGTGTCATATACCTGGATAAAGAACATTAGTCTTTTTCTTTCCCAGCTCAGCATAGATTAAGCATTTACTTAACATTTATACGTAATACTGTTTTTTTTTATTAAAACTGCAATCATTTGAATACTATAAAAATACACAGTATTAACAAATACGTTTTCTATGGCAGTCACTAAGTTCAGGTAATATAAAAGCAATAGACTATTACAATATTACCGTATATCTTTTATAACAGTTTAAAAAGTTGTAAGTAACTATTGCTGATCGCCTGATTTTGCATTTTTTCTGGAATAAAGCCGCAATAGGCTTTGACGATAACGACTTTTAATGCATGAAGTGGCAATATCGTTTTTCCAGGTTTTTACCGTCTTCCTTATTTTCTATACACTTTTTGACATTTATGATACATTCGAAAAAAAATAACGCTTCATTTGACATACAAATTATTTTTCTCCTCCGCGTAGTTCAGGTGTTATTCAACATTTCACTAAATTCTTCCTCCTGTAAAGTTGCATTTTTACGATTGCGGCTTTGTTCCAGGCACCCATCGATATGTTCAAAGAAACCGTTTAAATGCGTTCGCAATTGAGGCTTACAAAAATTACTTTGGTCACCCATTGGAAATGAAAGATAAGCCTTGGATTCCACCAAATGTAGGCAAAACGTGCGTCGAGTTTCTACGTTTTTAGACAAAATAAGAAAAAGAATACATTTAGATAAGATTTTTTTAAATAAAAACAACCATGAGTTATTTTTTTCAAACTTGAGCTGATATAGGGAGTTCAAACACAGATTTGTAATCGTCATCAAAAATTGGACTAATATCACCCAACGTAACCCAATCATCAGACACGCTGTTGTGCAGTGTAATTGGACTAATATCACCCAACATAACCCAATTATCAGACACGCTGTTGTGCAGTGTAATTGGACTAATATCACCCAACATAACCCAATCATCAGATACGCTGTTGTGTAGTGTAATTGGACTAATATCACCCAACATAACCTAATTATCAGACACGCTGTTGTGCAGTGTAATTGGACTAATATCACCCAACATAACCCAATTATCAGAGACGCTGTTGTGCAGTGTAATTGGACAAATATCACCCAACATAACCCAATTATCAGACACGCTGTTGAGTAGTGTAATTGGACTAATATCACCCAACATAACCCAATCATCAGACACGCTGTTGTGTAGTGTAATTGGACTAATATCACCCAACATAACCCAATTTTTCAGACACGCTGTTGTGTAGTGTAATTGGAATAATATCACCCAACATAACCCAATTATCAGACACGCTGTTGTGCAGTGTAATTGGACTAATATCATCCAACATAACCCAATCATCAGTCACACTGTTGTGCAGTGTAATTGGACTAATATCACCCAACATAACCCAATTATCAGACACGCTGTTGTGCAGTGTAATTGGACTAATATCACCCAACATAACCCAATCATCAGACACGCTGTTGTGCAGTGTAATTGATTGTGACGTAAGCTGGAGCTGGAAGTGGAGTGTTGAGGGCAGTTTTAGTTCCGCATGCTATGCCTTGACTAGTTTAAGGGATGAATTGACTACTGAACAACTGATTACGGTGTATTACTCCCTAGTGGAATCCAGACTTGGGTATAGCATTGCCACATGGGGGGCTAGCTACAAATATAATTTCCAAAAAGCTTTTATAGCGCAGAAAAGGGCTATTCGCATTATGCAACGTATACTACCTTGGGAGTCGTGTAGGCCATACTACCAAGTTAAAAACTTTGACAGTAAGTACCAAGCCTCTACATAATGGTAGTTCTAATTTATTTAAAAATATTAAAATTAAAAATACAGGTAAGAAACTGGAAACTAATGTCGTGATTTAGGTAAGTATGTCATAGAATAGAAGTACTAATGCGCCGGCCACTCGGTAGCTGGGGGGCACTTCTATAGCTGTAAATAAACCGTTTAAAACCAAAATCCAAGGTTTAACTTGTCAAGTACCATTACGTCATCGAAATAACTCCATCAAGCCCCGCCCCCCCGCGCGCGCCGCCGACTTTTATTACCAGGATGAATGTAAACGAAAAAATCTCAAGAACTTAGCACAGATTACTAAATAGTTACGAGTACTTCGTAAACTATAGCTTGCATTCACAAACCGTTTTTTGTTATGACTTGTAAATAGTAACAGAAAAACTATTTTCGTTACGTTTTTACCTAGCTTTCACTTAAAATAACAATAATTCAAGCTCACAATGAGGCCCTCTGTGGCATGGGGAATGTTTTTGTATGAATAGTAGGTATGAAATTCTCCGTCAACTCAAGGAAAAAGCCAACTTTGATTGATTTTTCTCCGCTTTGCTCCTGTTTCCCTTTTGATTATTTGTTAAATTTATTTACGAGTTTTCGAATATTTTCGACATTAAAATTTATTAATCGGGACTTCAGGGAAGTGAAAAAATGCATCTATCATTTTATTAAACTCAAACATATATGATCGAGAAATATAAAATAATTGATTTTCTACAACATTAGTGTGCAGCACGAAGCATGCAAGGGTCGTGGCGAAAACAGAAAACAACGATATTGAAAATAACGTGTCTATTGTCCAAACCAAAACAAACAGCATACGGCGAGCGACTGAACGAACATAATTCAAATTCACAGAGCGATTTCGCGTCTAACCCCGCCTCACCTCACCCCTAACGACTGTCATTGGCTAACGGCCACGCGTCGTTTTGCAAAAGAAATTCAAGTCCTTATTTGGTAATAAATTAGGTGTCCCAGGGGTGAGGCAAAGCATCGTCGCGGGGGGAAGGGGTATGCATCCGTAACATTTCTCCCGCCGTGCACCTGCAATGTGCATAAAAAAAATTGTCTAAATGAAATAAATTAAACGTGTTACCGATGCATACTACCATCCCATCCCTAAATACATAACCAAGTACATAGGCTGTTAACAGTCACTACGCAATAAAATAAACAGTTTTTACTTATTACAAATAAAATAAATGTAAGTTATTTTTCCTTAATGTGGGATGGTCAAGGCCTTTACAAATAATTTATAAACAGTTTTACATCTGTGTAAATTATACTAATTGTACATAATAAAATCCCAACATAGAATCTAAAATACAAGTTTGACTATTATTTTAATTCAATTTAGAGTTGAAGCTAAGTCATCAAGATCTAATGTAAGTCAAATAAAATTAAATTTCTGAGATAGTACATTAAATCTTCCTTGATAGTACCTAATAACAAGTTGTAATTAATTACACTGAGTCTTACTAATTGCCAAGTTTAAGTAAAATTTATAATCACAATCACAAAGTATGAAATCCAAAATCAACCAAACAATCTAAATGAACAAACAACAATAAATCTACAGGGTGTCCTATATTATCTGTAAAATAATATGTTGTCACATTGACTTTTACATTTCTAAATATGAATAATTTTGATGATACTGATGCCATAATTGAAATTAAGATTTACATAATTTACATCAAATATTAAATTTTTCTTTTCTATTCCAAATTGAAATACAATTAAATTGGCAAATCTATTCTGTAGGTATTATTATTACACGCTTTGTTGCCCTACGCATCACACCGTTTTTCGTTTTGACATCTACAACCCTTACAATCCCGTCTGTACCTGGATGAATCCGCTCAACTCTGCCCTTAGGCCAGACGTTCCTCGGGAGTGTCTCGTCCACAATGACAACTAAATCACCCACCTTGATGGCTTCGCCTCGACCATGCGGCTCCCGCCGGTTTTGCAGTAGCGGTAGGACTTCCCGTACCCAGCGTTGCCAAAAGAGATCCGCCAGGCGCTGTGATGCACGCCAATGTGAGCGTTTGAGTTCATCCTCCCTTACGAATGTCCCAGGTAGCGGGACTTTTGAAGGACCGCCGAGTAGAAAGTGGTTCGGGGTGAGAGCAGCATCATCTTCCGCCGAAACTGGTACATGGGACAACGGTCTTGAGTTAACCGTAAGTTCCACTTCTGTCAGTAAAGTGTGGAGCACGTCTTCGTGAGGGTGTCGGTTGTGGAGCGTAGTACTTAGTGCAGTCTTTACAGAACGTACCAACCTCTCCCATGCACCGCCCATGAATGGTGCACCAGGTGGGATAAATCGCCAATTAATGTGTCGTACGTCGGCCTCTCGCTGTAGTGACGATAGTGCTGCCCTGCGTAGCTCGGCATCCGCACCATGGAAATTGGTTCCGTTATCGCTCCATATAGTGTCCGGACTCCCCCGGCGCGCCATCATTCGTCGAAGTGCAAGAATCGCAGCGTCGGCGGCTAGAGAAGAAGCAACCTCTAAATGAACGGCCCTGGTTGTGAGACATGTGAAGAGGGCGACGTAGCGTTTCTCATGGTGTCTCGCTACGGTGACAGACAGTGGTCCAAAGTAGTCTACGCCTGTGTGTGTGAAAGGACGCTGATGATGCGCGAGGCGGCAAGGTGGCAGGTCTCCGGTTGGCGGTACGGGAGGAACAGCGCGGCGTAGGCGGCAGGGCTGGCACTGCTTGATGACTGATCGAACAGTAGGCCGCAAGCGCAGCGCCCAGTGTCTCTGGCGCACTTGGTTGGTTACGTGCTCGACCCCACTGTGGTGAAGCTCCCGATGGATCCAGTCGATGTACAGTCTACAGTATGCGTGATCGCCATCCAGTATTGCCGGTGACTGTGTCTGTCCGTCTATGTCTGTCGCGGCAGTAGTTCTTGAGCGTAATCTCAGTACGCCGTCCTCGTCGATGGACATGGAGAGTTGGCGTAAGCGACTATTGTTCGATACCTTTCTCCCGCCGGCGACATCTCGTAGCTCAGTTGGGAAGCTTTGTTCTTGCAGTGCGCGTATCCATAGTATTTCAGCGCGTCGTGCGTATTGCGCCGGCAGTGGCACATAGGTGGCGCTTCTCGTGTCTGCACGTGCGGGCGCCCCAGCTCTAGTAGGCGCGGCGCGACGGGTACCTTTCCATTTTGGATCGGTTGGGTCGACGCGTCGATTGTGAGTAGCCGCAGATGTAGTCATGTGGGTTCTGCAGCGGTCGATGAATTGCAGTACTCGCGCCGTACTCCTTATTAGTCGCAGCCAAGAGGAAAAGCGTCTTACCTCGGGTAAAGCTTCTTTCAGTTGTGTGTGGGAGACTGTGGATGCAGTCGTAGTGCGTTCTTCGCCTGTTTCTATGAGTGTGAGCGGATTATCATTCTGTGGCCATAACGTTTCCCCTAGGTAAAGAAAGTCAGGTCCAGTGAACCAACGGTGTGATGCTGAGAAATCGGATGGTGGTTTACGCGTAGCGTCATCGGCTGGGTTATGGGCGGAGGGAACCCAGCGCCATTGTGCCGTGTCGGTCGTCTCTTCCAGTTCAGCGACGCGATGCGCGACGAACGGTTTGAAGGAGTGTGAACCCGCGCGCAGCCACGCGAGCACGGTGCGCGAGTCGGACCACATCACGCGTCGGACGGGGCGCCGCTCATGCTCCCTCTCGACGGCGCACGCCAGTCGTCCTCCCAGCACGGCCGCCTGTAATTCCAGTCTAGGTATTGAAACTATCTTGAGGGGCGCTACGCGCCCTTTCGCCGCCGCGAGTGAGATAAATACTTTGCCTTTACCATCTATTGATCTCCAATAAGCTGCAGCAGCGTAGGCAACCTCACTCGCGTCCACGAATACATGCAATTCAAGTTCTTTTGCGTCACTGTACTTGGGGTAACAACGGGGCAAAGCAAGTCCCTTTAAGTTTTCTAGAGCCTGTAACCATGAATGCCAGGTTTGCAATATCTTTGGTGGAAGGGGCTCGTCCCAGCTAATATTGTTACGCCAAGTATCCTGGAGGATCTGTTTAGCTTGTATACTTATAGGTGTCAATAAACCCAGTGGGTCAAAAAGTGACATCGCAGCCTTCAAAAGCTGTCTCTTCGTCGGGACTTTACAATCAAATGTAGAAATATTAGAAGTATTAAAACTAAGGGTGTCGTCGGCAGGACGCCATACAAGCCCCAGCACTCTTTCCTCTTTGAGTATGGTGACGTGTGCGCTCCCAGCTACCGCGGCGAGCCCCGCGATGGCAGCACGGTCGTTCGATGCCCACTTCTGCAGCTGGAAGTTTCCACGGCGATGCACTTCGTCCACTGCTCTCGACACACAGTTGGCCTCCTCCGGCGAATCGAAGCTCTGTAAAAAATCATCCATATAGTGATTGTTTATTATGGAGCTTGCGGCTTGAGGGAACTCATCTTCACACCTATGTGCATTATAATTTTTGACAAATATAGCCGTACTAGGGGAACACGTAGCGCCAAAGAGTACCGATGTCATCCTATATTCAGTGGGTGCAGTACCAGGCTGATCACGCCAAAGGAAGCGTAAGGCATTTCTGTCACACTTCCTCATCTTTATCCTCAGGAACATATCTTTGATATCAGCACTTACTGCCACCCTCTTTTGTCTAAATCTCATGAGAACCCCTAGTAACGACTTCAATAAATCAGGACCAGTCAACAAGTAATCGTTCAGACAGACGCCATTAGTACAAGCAGCGGCGTCGTGGACTATGCGCACCTTATCAGGCTTTGCTGGATTTAATACTGGGAAATGTGGTAAGTACCAAGTTTTGTCTGTAGGCGCTGGAGTTGGTGCCAGTTCAGCGTACCCATTGTTCAACAAATAATCTACCTGTTCCTTGTATTTTTCCTGAAGTTGTGGATCCTTGTTGAGCCGCTTTTCCACACCTTCCAGTCGTCTGAGTGCTGCAGTATAATTGTTCGGGAAGGGCTTACCTTCTTTCTTCCACAGCAAACCTGTTTCATAACCACCTTGTTGTAGAGGGCGTGTCGTGTTCTGTAGAATCTGCAAGGCACGGCTCTCTGGGTCCGAGTGTGGCTTGCGCGGTTCTACCCCAAGGGCATCCATCTTAAAGTGGTCTTGGACCAGCCGCTCCAGGGAACCAGTGCGGCTTATATGATTGCAGCGGTGCCTTAAAGTTAAGGAGGGTACATAGCTATGTCGTTGGCCATGCAAAACCCAACCTAATGGTGTCAAGGAAGCCACAGGTTGACCTTTAGCGCCCTGGCGTACCTCAGTTGTCAAGAGGAGTTCCCAGTTATCCTGGCCTATAAGTATTGTTGGCTCACCGACCTCATATATAAGTTGATGAGACAGATCCCTTAGATGTTCACAACCCTGAAGCGCCTCAGCCTTTACAGACTGTGCAGTTATGTCCAGCTTGTCAATAGTCCGCGCTTCAATTTCAAAATTATTACTACTATGCTGTCCACAGATGCTAAATTTCACCCGACATGAAGTTAAGGCTTCCACACGTGCTCCACCAACTGCCTCGATATAAAAGGGAGCAGCTGGGCCCTGTGCACCTATTTTCTGGGCTATGTCTGCAGTCAGCAGGGTTACAGTGGAGCCATCATCAAGCAAACCATAAGTGTTTACAGTACCTTTTGGACCTGTTAATTTAACAGGTAATACTTTTAGGAAAGTGCTCGCTGCCCGTGGTGCCCATGTGGATGTCACCGCTGCAGGCTGCCAAGCTGCGTCGCAGGCATGCACGTCCATGGTGCCAGTGAGCGCGTCCATGCCGCCCTCGGACACACGCGCACCACCGTAGAGTGGCAGCGCGCTACAGCCAGCCGCCTGGGTGAAGGCGCAGTCTTCAGCTGTCCTCGTGCAAGCACTGCTCTCCGCTGGTCGTGTAGAAGTGCCACCCTCGGCACTCGGCGAGTGACTACGTTGTGGCTGCGGTCCGTCATCGTTGTGCAGTAGTCGGTGGTGGTAGTATTCACACCCACGCACCACACACTTAACACTCTTACACCGGTGTTGCCACTTTCTTTTAGTCAGGCACCTGAAACATAGTTTTGTTTGTCGAGCTACTTCCCATCTTTCAGACACAGGCATAGCCTTAAATTTTAAGCATGTAGTTGGTGTGTGGCCAGTTTCACTACAGGCAGCACATACATTTTTATTGTTAAAATGTGTAACTTTCATTATTCTATGGGGTCTTGGATGGATATTATTGTCTATCACCTCAGCTTTAGCGTGTCTCGCATTCAAATCAGCCTCTCTTTCCAGGAAGCGTGATAATTTAATAAGCCCCGGATCGCTATCTTTACTATTGAACTCAAAGTCATACCATCTGTTCCTTAGTACGGTGGTTAATTTGTCAGTTATAATATTTATGGCGTCTGTATTATATAAATACTCAGATTTATTTAATGCCCGTACAGTGCTGATAATATTATCTACTCGGGATGCAAAGATACACACATCTCTAGGATTATCTGTCAATTTTGGTAAACTCCGCAGTTTTTCCAATTCACTTGTCACAAGTGCGTGAGGCCGGCCAAAGCGCGCCTCCAATTTATACATTATGTCTTCCGCCTTCATGTTACAAATAAATGAACCCTTCACGGCTTCGAAGCCTAGTCCTTTCAGACTCTTCCGTAGTCGAGCAACATTCTCATACTCCGAGAAGGCAGCCTTTGACTGATCGAAAGCCGCTTTGAAATACAGCCACTCACTACTGCTACCGTTAAAGTAAGGTAAATCTGGGTACCTGTGACTCGCGGGGGGCCGGTCCCCGCGAGCTACCTTTAATATGGCTGCTGCTAGATCCATCGCTGAGTCGTCGCAACCATGCTGTCGCAGCGGCGGCGATGGCGGCCGCAACGGTTGCTGCGGCGTCGGCGGCGGCGCTGTGTAGTAATGCGCAGCCGTGGGCGGCGCTGATGGCGGTGGCCTGTCACCGCGCATCGCGTCGCCGTCGTGTGTGATGTTAGCGTACGGTGCCGTGATGGTACGCTGGATGCTTGTCGGTGTACTCGTACTGCTTTGTGATGGTATGCCTGCCAATGGAACAGTATTCTCGTACAAAGTTGCAGGTGTCGAGTCGTCTGCAGCTTCCAGTAGAGCTAGCTTTGCCGCGGCTAGCTCGAGTCTCGCGCGGGCTAGCGCAATTTTCGATTGTCTCGTCTTTGACCCTGTGTCGAAGTTCTCGTCCTCGCGCCTGTCCCCAGGTTGTGTCAGCGTCGATAGCGGGAACGCGAGTGTCGTGAGCGTAGGGGTCAATGGCCGTGTGGACTGTAATGCGTCGTTGGAACCGCCGTTGAGGTCGCTGGTGACGGTGGGAACCTCCTGTCCCTGGAGCCCCACGCCCGGGAACTGATGTGACAATAGCCCCATGCCGGGGGTCTGTTGTTCGGAGGACTCGGGCGTTACTTCTCCGTCTTGTATCGCCGCGTCGTCTTGGCTTCTTGTTTTCACCATTTTTGCACACTTTTAGGTACACACGCAACACAAATAATAAATCCGGTACGATAGGACCAACTGTGCAGCACGAAGCATGCAAGGGTCGTGGCGAAAACAGAAAACAACGATATTGAAAATAACGTGTCTATTGTCCAAACGAAAACAAACAGCATACGGCGAGCGACTGAACGAACATAATTCAAATTCACAGAGCGATTTCGCGTCTAACCCCGCCTCACCTCACCCCTAACGACTGTCATTGGCTAACGGCCACGCGTCGTTTTGCAAAAGAAATTCAAGTCCTTATTTGGTAATAAATTAGGTGTCCCAGGGGTGAGGCAAAGCATCGTCGCGGGGGGAAGGGGTATGCATCCGTAACAATTAGTTTCATTACCAAAATCATCATACAACCCTAGCACATTAGCCCGATGACGCGCTAGCACGTGGGTTGCGCGGCGGGCAAAACAATCTCAACTCTCTGTATGCGTAGTTATGGCACATTTCTTCTCGCTGCAAACAGCTGGTATTATTATTAGGATTTTGTAGGCTAATATAGCGTAGGTATTTAAGCTTTTGTATGGGAGTGATGTATCTGTTACGAAGTAACTATTTAGTAATCTGTGACAATAGTTTCAAGAATATTAAGAGACTGACTTTCCGCTTCTAAGGTATATTTTGAGCCCATTAATTTTATTAGGTATCTTACTATTCTTATTTATACCACAGATTACTAAATAGTTAATTTTTATACTTCATTTTATTATCTTTCGACTGGTCCTGTCACAAGATGAAACTTATTAAAAATGAAACTAATATGCGATAATTGTATAACAGGATTATTGCACATTACTTAATTCCAACTTCCAGCTATAAATGAAATAGGAACTGCCCACCTTTGACGAAGTCCTGGGTTTGGCATACATAGTATAACATGGGCACATTTGGCCCGTCTCAGTGACATACCTAGTCACTGTGACATCAACTAGAGTCTAGACTGTATCAATGGGCTGCTTAGTTACTTAATCAACAGATCAGGCCTGAGAAATAAAAATTTTGAAGGAGTCGCCGTTGCCGGATACGGCAAGGAGGACATGACATGACAATATGAGGAATCGCCTGGTCCGATATGTATGACACACCTGGTCAATATGAGGACTTACTTGGTCCAATATGTATGACACACCTGGTCATTGAACTCGTCTATGCCATGCCTAGTTATAAATAAACTAGCTTTGAAAATAACCATCATTTTAATGTCACAATGTCTTAATTATTTGTCATACCCTCGGTTTCAAATTTCAAACAATGTGCTTTTCTCAGATTAACAGCAATGCAAGATGCTATTGAAGAACAGTGCGCTCATTTGGTACTACAATGACGAAAATGCACTTTTTGTAACTTTACAGGAGAGCGATTTAAAAAAAAATTCAACTTTCATCATCCAGTTAATGACCTTTAAATATATCACTATTGTATGATTTTAGACTTAAAACATGACATAAGTATTATAGTTTTATGAGTAGTCTATGTCAACTGTTTAACTATATAAATATCTATTTTATTAAAACAAAACTAGAGCGACAACCCCAATTTCGTCATTGTTCCACCAGGATTCCTTTAATTATATGTAATGCTTTCATACAAAACGCAATATAAGGTTACAGAAGCAAACAGTTTTTTTAATCATTTTTAATTATTCATTTGGTAAATTCTACAATACTTAGTTAACCAGAAAATCACATTTTGAAAAACGCAGTCGCTTGAAATTATTCAACTATCAGTCGTTTAAATAACAACTTCTCAATAGGGACTAATTTTTAAGCCTAATACTAAATCTTTACTCATTATAAATATAAGTATAATTCAATTCTGCCAACTAAAAAACAGATTCAATTACAACTAAAATTCTTAACGACACTCATAAATTATGACGAAATTAAGTATTTAGTTGACAAAAGCTAACCATTATTTTTAATCATCTGTAACTGTTAATATTTTTTGGTACCTCGTATAAAACTTATATAAAATTTGCCGTCACTTTCACTTAATCAACTTGCAATCGTATTACTAAGATTAATTTCACTTACAACTTCTCGATTAGAAGCAATTTTCAAGAGTTTCACTTACATACATTATCAACCGACTTCAAAAAGGAGGAGGTTCTCAATTCGACTGTATGTTTTTTTGTATGTTTGTTACGCGATATCTGCGCTGATTGTGAACCGATTTTCAAATATTTTTTTTATTCGAAACCGTCACCAAGTCAGGAACTGGGGATTGGATCTCAGGGAAATCGAGAACAACCCACAAATTTTATAGGCACATATTACGTGTTGCATGTATTTCCTAAAACTATTCAAGTTTTGGCGTCTATTAGTCATCATCTCATGTTGATGAGCTGATGAAGGAAGGTACAACTCCTTAACGGTTAGGAGATTGAGGATAATTCTTCAAATATTTTGCGTAGATACGGTAAGTATAGACCGATAGTTGTATTCTTTCAGATTATTCAGATGAGCTGATGATGGAAGATTTAACTCCTTAACTTTCATTCTGTTGATGATGGAAGCTACAGGAATCTGTATGTTTTAATGAAACACATGCTTTATGATTTAATGGTTCCTATTGGCGAGTGGGTGATTGGGTATAACGTTGTTAGATAGATAGAGTTATCACTAAAAATAAATAAAATAAAAATAAAAGTTTAAAAAACTTAAAAACCGACTTCAAAATGAAATTCACTCAAAAGTATGAAATAATATTAGTTACTTAGATACACGACAATAACGAAATCAAAGGTAGGTACGAATTAAATTAGGGGCCTAAAATTTTTTTCTGAGGTCGGTGTCAGCAATGCCATCGAATCTAAAACATTTGATACGAAAGTAGCTGTGTGCTGGTACCGACCTCAAAAATAAATTGCCCAAAAAAATGGAGAAAAAAATTAAGAAGTTGTATATTCCATAATTCATAATTTACATTATCGTAGTTTTCCCGCAAAATAAATATAATATCTGGGGAAATATCAACGTAACTACGCTTTTTTGTCGCTGTTCCGCCGAGTGGAGATAAAAAAAATGTCACATTTATCTTTTGGTCATTGCTGCACACAAAATAACTTTATGGAAACAACGACGAAACTAAGCATTGTCGTCGCTGTTCCGCCAAGTGCAGATAAAACAAATGTCACATTTATATTCTCGTCATTGTTGCACACAAAATAAGTCCTCACTTTACGGAAACAACGACAAAATTAAGCATTGTCGTCGTTGTTCCGCCAGGAGGGGATAAAAGTGATGTCATATTTATCTTGCCGTCGTTGTTGCACCAAACTGACACCTCACTTCAAGGAACCCCCCCCGCACAACTGACTAAATCGCCGTTGTAGCTGTAGAATGCTTGCGTTTTGGTATAAAAGTAACAATGACGTCAACGCCATCTAGCCGCAGTTTATGAAAATACATTACCGTCGATTTTACCCCGAAAGTAACCAACCTAAATATATCGTTTGACATACTTAACTACGCCAGTAATATAGAAGTCATTGTACTTAACTCATTTTTGATAAAAACCTTAATTTCGTCATTGTAGTACCAAATGAGCGAGTGGCCCTTACAATAACATTTACATCGTTTTCCAGACTAAAGTTGTCAAAGAGTAGCCTTGCGCAACGATAGTCCGGCAAGTAGCAATTTTAAATGAGTAGGTTATTAGCCGCCATTCGAAGTTTGTGCAAGATATTATTGAAGAACAATGGTCCTTGCAATGATATTTACACAAACCTACCAGAACAACGTAGTCAATAGAGTAGCCATGATCAACGCTGATCCGATTATGACGAACAATTACCCGTTTCTATGTTTGAATTCGAATAACTAAAATACGATTAATGCAATATATTATCGCAAGACAATGGTCGTTACGATCAAAATTGCAAAAACTTACCGGAAAAACGTTACCAAAGAGTAGCCTTGGCCAACGCTAATCCGATATACGTAGTTATTCAAAACGTAACACTAAAGATTTTTATTACGGGCAGAAGGTATGACAAAATAACTACTTAATAAAACACGTGCACTGATATCTTTTGTACAGTTTAAAAAGTTACATACCTATGGGCTGAGGGTAGTGTCCCACTTCTGAGTTTTTACGAACAAAAACTCAGTAGACTTTTACTTGTATAAATCTGTATTCATTTACAATATCCAAGCACAAATATTGAAACTTCCGTCGACTGATCTCATCGTAGACTGAATACCAACCGCTCAGTCCGTGAGCAGCAAACCTTGAGAGAGGTAGGGGTGGGGAATATCCCACTCCTACCCAGAGCCGAGCTGATCACCAGCGCGTGACGGCCGACAATAGTGAGCAGGGTTGCCAATATAAAATTAGATTTTTCAACTTATACAATAAATCACGACACTAGAAGAAAAGATTAAAAAAATGATTCCACTACTAAATGTAGTGTCCCACAGTGCAAAATATCAGGAATTTAAATTCTTTATTAAACTTTCCAATGACCATAAAACAGTGAAATCCCTTAACATTTTTAAAACTAAGACCAAAGATCTTTTGCTAAATAACTGCTTTTATACACTGGAGGATTTCTAATCAAATTGCTTTTGTAATACTAATTCTGAATTCTTAACTAAGTCTTGCCACCAAACATCAGTGTTAACAACATTCATGTGTTCAGGCTTGAAGATATGATAGCCAGCTCTCCATTGCGTTAGGGAATCTTGGTAAGCCCGCTTCCATCTTGGGCATCATCGTTACCATCAGGTGAGATGATGCCAAGGGCTTACCAATTGTGAATTTAAAAAAATATTGCGATTACTTATTATCTATATTTTATTCATTACTAGCTCCGCCCGCAACTTCGTTTGAGTAGAGGTTTTAATTTTCCCACGATAACTCTTGAATTTTCCGAGATAAAAAGTATGCTATAATGTTAACCCGGGCTAGTGTTACCCACCATATAAAATTTCATCAAAATCGGCCTGGTAGTTTTTGCGTGATTCCAAAAGTTGTTGTTTTAGCCTCTATATCGTTAGTCGTGTCCATCACAGTTAATATTTTCCAAAAATATTTCATGTACAAACGCGGCCCTGTTACAGTTTTATTATACTCTGTATAGATGATCATTATGCACTGACAGTGACACTTTTCATATTAGGTACTATTGTAATGTGTTCTGCAATGTATTTGGACTATTTTGTTTGTGTTTAGAGTTGACATTACGTTATTATATAGATTTTCAATGTTTTACTTTCCAATGCAATTGAATCGAACACAAAATTTATTTTGTATGCGATCTAATAAAATGAAATGAAATGTTATATGGGAACACCCTCTTAATTTTTGTTATTATCATAATTAGTTAGGAAGTCCACTAGTTAGTGCATTTAACACCCATTTTGTGAAAATCTCAACCAACTAAAGCCCTTTAAAGGTCGGAGAGATAGTCGGACGTACGAATAGAACCTGGGCGATGGGCAATTGAGTGTAGCGCCACAGTATTGCGATATTGCCTACAGTAGCGCAACGCCTTTGATGTCGCACGATGCCGCGTAGGTAGGTACTAGCGCTGACATACGAAATAACAGAAGGGTTGTCACAAAACTGAAAATAAATCAATTATGATTTATTATTATTGATATAATATGGTGATCGATCATTTATTGAGTAAGATTAAGATATACATGTTTATAAGTGTTGTAGTGCCAAATCTTACGCGACACTTTAATTTTAGTCGTTTTAAGATTGTGCGTATAAAATTTTATTGTTTGATGGATTCGCATTCGGATGAATCCGTGATACCTACCCAACTATCCTACTGCTGACCTGTACGGCGCGCGTGGTACCTACATAATATTTCGATGGCGGCGCGACGCCATCCAGATCCCGTAACCGACCCGAAAACAATAATAATTATGGTATTATTGGCTCTTAAAAAGAAGATTAAAATACCTACCTAGGTACTTACCTATGTACATACATACGCATTTTTTTAAATAAGTACCTTAACAAACATCACGATGAGAATTCAAGCCCAGAGCCCAGACCAAACCAGTGCCAATACGTACATATATATATATATATATTAGTACGTATATATATTTAGTACCCAAGGGCAATGGAGCGTGCTACGCTCGGAGTTTCTCTGCGTGATCGAATCAGAAACGAGGAGTACCGTACGAGAATCAAAGGAACCGACATAGCTCTCAGAATTGCTAAACTTAAGTGGCAGTGGGCGGGTCACATAGCTCGTAGAACGGATGGCCGTTGGGACAGTAAAGTTCTCGAGTGGCGACCGCACACCGGAAAGCGTAACTCGCGGGAGTTTGCCAGCCGCATGCCCCGCCGCCCGCTGCCCCGCAAGTACCCCTCCGTTGCTCTGCGTAAGTACATTCGTTGCGCTACTGTAGGCCATATTGTAATTCTGTGGTGGCGCCATCTACTGTTTAGTGGCTAAGCTAAACTTAATATATATTTTTTGTGTGAAAACGGATTTTCTCAAGGATGACTCCTATCTTGATAGACTTGAAATTTACCTACCAAGAAGCCATTTCCACCAAACCAATTTCATATACTACATAATGTACAAGAATTTCTCACTTCAGGTACAGGAGTTTACTGCTTATTTCCAGTTGCAAGGGGAAGAGCACGCACAACGTGGTGTAACAACATAAAGAGCTGGAGCGATATCGACGACGCAGCCACTCTTTGCAGGATCGCCGACATCCTTCAGGACATGGCAATTGGCACCCAGAGAAGACGTAACGCCCACATTTAAGTGCCCAATAATTGTATTTTTAAACTGCCTAAAACTGGTAACTTTTTTACTGCAAGTTTACTCTTTGATTTGAAAAATATCTCAGTTACTTTCACAATGATATATAATAATAAATTTAACATTTTAAACTTATGGTTAAATTCCAACCAATCTGAATTAAATTGAAATAATAATAATAATACCGAGTAAAAATACAATAATATGCTAAAGAAATAGTACTTAAAGTAAAGAAACATCTACAAACTACAGTAAGTAACAATAATTATTGTTAATAATAATTAAAGTATTGTGTGTGTGTGTGTGGAATTAACTGCAGTAAACAATATTTATTGTAAATAGTTAAAATTATTGTGTGTAAGTATGTGTAATTGCCTTCTGTATGAAGTTGTCTGTAATTGAAGCAATTTAAAAATTGTAGTGGCTTGGTGCTTGACTAGAGCTGGCTCCAGTGCGATTAAATGAGCCAATATTCAAAAGAGGAGTATTAATGTTAACAGATGCTCGAAGTGGCGAGGGTACAGCATTCACACTAGGCATTGGTCTTTTACCAACTATAAGTGGAAAGCACTCATCAGGAACACAAGATAGAGCACTTTGTATCCGGTTTAGTCTACTGGAGCATTCTTCAAAATGATCAGTTAAATATTTTAGTTCTGGATTTTCAGTAAAATTGTAGTGAGTTTTTAAATTTTTATCTATAACTTTTAATCCTTCTGTTGGACAAAATGTTACTTTCTCACCATTATAAAATATCAAGTCTATGTCCGTGCCATTCTCCATTAGTTGACATTTGGCCATACTTGAGTAAAGTGTTATTTTAGGTGTTTTAGCTTTAACCAGATCAACAAAACGAGAGGCATACAAATATTTTTTCCAGTGCTTTTGTGGTAAATTGTGATAAGAAAAGACTTCTTCTGGACTTGGATTGTGATCCATATCTAGTATTTTTACTTTATCAGAATTATAAATAATTATCTTCATCCCATCTTTAGATATCTTACAAATTTCCACAACCTTTTCTTCTCTGTCTTTTCCTTTCTTTTTTATGAATTCCACAATTACAGCTGACGGTTCAATTTTTAATATAGCATTTCTAGTTCTGTGCGATATGTTAGGTAGTCTGTCGGCACAAAGTGGGGGTACACCTAAAGTATTACTATTGACATTAGGGGTCCTTACAATATTTTCTTTATTTTCAATAACTGCACTGTTACTGATGGCATCTGTAGATTGAATATTATTTTGAATAAACTCTGGTTGTGTGCTGCATGCACTATCAAATTTTTGTTCTGGAAAACTACAAATCTGTTTAGAATTTCTAACATCCATAAAAGCTTTTGGAACTTTATCATCATTCTTATTGTTTGCAAAATTTTCAAGACTATGTCTTGATATGTTTTCTTGTAATCCCATAAATATATTAAGTGGTGTTATTTTCACATCACTGCCGACAAAGTTCCTCTTTACTTGCTCATTCCTTGAAGTAAGGTAATTAGAATTAATTTTAGTTTCACTTCTTGTTTTATTGCTGTGTTGAGTGCTGTGAAGTGTTGTAAGAAAACCAGAGTCTCTAGAAAAGTCTTCCTTATTGTTGAGAAAACGATGCTCCATGATTCCTGTCAGCGTTATCCTCTTAGTTGGGTCTTTACACAGAAGTTTTTGTAGTAAATCTTGAGCTGGTATAGATAAGTCTGTAGGTATTTTGTATTCAGCTTTGATAACTTTATTTAGAGTTGTTTTAACATGTTGTGTGTGAAATGGTGGACTTCCTACTAACAAAGTGTATAACATACAGCCAAGTCCCCACACATCTGTTGGCAAGCCATGCAGTTCCCTTGAAGCTACCTCTGGTGATATATAATTAGGTGTCCCACACATTGTGACATGCTTCTCATCTGGCCCATTTAGTTGAGTTGCCAATCCAAAATCAGCTATTTTAACATTAAGGTCTTTTGTAAGTAACAGATTATTCAAAGACAAATCTCTATGTATGATATTGTGTGTATGTAAATACATCACACCACTCACCACTTGTCTCAATATATCAGCAGCAGCATTTTCAGAAAGTCCACGAGTCCCTAATTTAAAATGTTTAGCTAATTCTCCATTATGTGCTAGTTCTAAAACTAAATAAACATAATGCGCATCTTCAAAGAAGGTGTAAAGTTCCAGAATTGCTGGATGTTTGAGTCGAGAATGTATAGTGACCTCTTGTCGCACTCGTCCAATCATTCCCGCACTTGCCATCAGTGCTTTATCTATCATTTTGATAGCAACACATATGCCTGTTCTGCGACATCTTGCTCTGTAAACATGAGCAAAGCCTCCTTTGCCAAGGTGTTCTAGGATTTCATAGTCTTCTATTTTTTCTCCAAACATATTTCCTTTAGTATATTCTCATATCATGAACAAAACTAAACTTTTTATGAAACATGCAGACTTCAATGTGTTTTGTGCATTCCATTATTTTTTGGTGTACTGTAACAGAACAAACATTTAAAATTGTTATAAACAGCTTTTGATAATAAAAGATTAGGTTGTACAATGTCTGAGTACTTTTGTTACCTTGTCAACAATCCATTTGGCATCTTCAATACTTTTTGATATAATTTCTTTTACTCTTTCAGGATCAGGTTCAAATTTATGTTGTTTGAAGCTCTAGAAATAATAAACAAATAAAAGTACAGCAGTTTATAAAATAAAAAACATAACCATAATATTATATCATGGTTTTAGAAAAATTAGGAAACGATACAGAAACTCATCTCCTATATCATAAACAACTTATAATGTCCCCTCTGCCGGGCTGCCGTCCTTACGAAGAATGCAGTAAGGACGGTTTTTTCATGAAATGTGTTAATTATAGATTCGGAATCGGTAAAACAAGCTCTATATGATGATTTGACCCTAGCAAAGATAACTGCTCGGGAACATGTAGTTTTGATAAGTAAGAATGCAGTAAGTATTCTGGAGAGATCCAAATTGATTGACAATAATGCAGTATGGAAGCTTACTGCAAATTACGTTAAGGCCTTAATCATAATCATAATCAAATTATTGGTAAAAAATATTTTACACGTCATTTTACAGAATGAATCCCAAATATGTATAAAAAATAATAAAATTGTAAAAAATTGTCAATAATGCACGATAACATGGGTCAAAGATAATATTCAATTCAAATTATTGAAAGACTGTGTAAAAGCTATCACCATGGAAAAAATATATAAGGTACTTAAAGTAATAAAAAATTGATTTAATTGAATACAATTTTTAAAATATTACCACTTTTGATGTAAAAAAAAAACTGTAGACCCTGTTTTTGGCATTAGTTGCAAAATTTCTCGAAAACAAATATGTAGTTAATATTGAATGAAAACAACACACAAAAATTGGTGACTTTAAGATCTTTCATTTTAATTGAACACATTTATTTTAAACTTATTTGAAAGTGATGAAAAGTAATAAAAACATGTTAAAATCGAGAATTGGGCATTCGGTTTCAACGTAACAGCCGCATTGAAGCCCGCATTGATTTGAACTTAAATAGACTTACGTTCGACATTATTGAAACAAGTATCAACCTGCTCCTGATCTTAGCACCTTAAGTAATTTAATTATCTCAATTACTACTAATCAGTAATGCAATACTACAATTTGCTGTTATTACAATAAGTTGAATGAACGCCAGTGAATAATGCAGTAACCCTCGTCTTGCTGCACTCTAACTTGTCAAAGTTTATTCAAATCATTTAACTGTGCTAAGCATAAAGTGTTATTTTTCAATTATAACCGTTTCAATAAACTTACAACAAGAAGGGTTAGCTTAAATAAAACTTGAAATTTTTAATTATTTTATGCATAAAAAGCAAATTTGAAAAGTGTAACATGTAAGTAGTAAAAAACCTTAAAAAACAAAAATAAACTTTAGGCACCATTTTCTCAAAATTATGAAAAACATCCTTACTGCATTCTTGGTTAGCTGCACACCTTTTTTTTTTATAACAATTGGTAAACCCTTGATAACATCTCACCTGGTGGTAAGTGACGATGTTGCCGAAGATGGAAGCGGGCTTACCAAGATTCCCCAACGCAATGGGGAACTGGCTATCTTATCTTCACCTGCACAGGTCTCTTCCCCCACTCAGGAATTTTAGGCCATACGGCACACGGGGCCCAACTCCCAATTGGTGGCGGTTGTAAACCTGCTGTCTAAAGGTTTTCAAGCTGCCTATAATAAATAAGGCATCTGATGACAGCAACTGGCACCACTGGCTGAACATGCCTTGTGTAGCATAGAAATGCCACTTACAGTCAAACCCACAGAATTCTAAATATAAATTACAATTAGTAGGCAACGCAAAAACATTGTAGTATTTTTGCATAATAATACCAGGTGGGCTGCTTAGTAACTGTAAACATTTTATGTATAATTATGTCCTATCATTCACCTTTAATTGATATTAAACTAGCCGTCCGTCCGCATTGTTTTTGATTTATAAGATGTTTTCCCGGGGTAAAAAGTAGCCTATGTGTACTAATATATATACTTTGCCTATGTCCTATTCTAGGAATTTCAAATTTCATCAAGATTGGTCAAGGTGTAGAAACATGAAAAGGGAACAAATAAACAGACACATTTTCAAATTTATAATATTAGTAAGGATTCTGTGGTTAACCCCATCCAGGTAATGACGATGCTTTAGTTACTGCTTAATCGACTGCGACCCAACCACTGAAGTCACAAGGAGCTATGCTCGCTTCATCTCCCATATACAAATGTATAACTAAAATTTCTTGAAAAGGAATAGCCTGATACTCTCTCTCTCTCTCTTCTCTATTACCATAAGACACAATAAACCATGCTATCTAAGGGATTCATTCAAAAGTTACTTTATACACTCCAGCAGGAAACAAAATTGTTTAGTGTATTAATAGTAGAGATTGTGTAGCTTGCACCATGTGTGATTCAGACTTACTCAGAGGCAACATGCCTTACGCTGCTCCATTAATATTTTAAGCAAATGCACAGGCATTCTGCCCCAGCCCAACGCTGGCTCTAGTCTGTACGCACCTTTAGGTGTACACATGCCTACACATAGAATAGGTGAGGGTTTATGAAGGTTTGCTATCAAAACCAAAAGGTTTGGGGTGAACTTAAAGGGGCTGCCATACAAAAACTCTCTCAAGGTAAAAAAAAGGTAGATAAGTACCATTGGTTTTTTTCAAACAGTTTAACATACAATAGTTTAGAATGTTCAGTTGGTACTTGTTTGCTGGCTGGCGGCTTCTTGGCGGACCAGATTACACCTACCTATAAGTATACTTATCTTTCTGAATAGGTGCAATTACAAATTTCTCACTCATGCATGAGTGCGTGAGATAGGGGAGCAAAAGTTTTATAGGTACCTGTTTCACAGCAAACTTGTAATGTTTACAAGCATCTGGTGGTAATCTTTCGCACTGACGTAGTAAGTGTTTATATAATTGCAAAGATGTCACAAAAACTTTTGCATTATTGCGCATAGTGGAAAAACATCTCAATTTGTTATTTTATTTTAGAATTTTACAAGTAGATAAATTATTCCAAATATCTTTAATAGTTATGTACTATTATTAGTCCTAAAGACTTTAGTTTAATATTCTTTTTGCTAGTCTGTGAGATAGAACGGGCTAGAACCCTACATAGTCTGTGGAGATATATCATCACACCTGTCATGTGCATCACACGATCATACGGTTAAGTGGTTAAATCTTCGATGTAGGGCACAGATCTACTGTGATGTAGGGTTATAAATAATCTTTAAAAAATATTAACGTCTCTAGGTACAAGCCCTTTTGAGACATTCTTCATTTTTAGTTATCATTTCTTTTTTGATTTGAAATGCTTACCAGTGCATTACAAATCGTCTCAGGGGTTTTTGACAGTATTTGCAGCAGCCTCATTCTGAGTTGGAACACCCGGTCACAGTAGGGTGTCTATAAAACTGCACCCACTGCAAGTCGGGTCTTCACGTCCTCCTTCATTTTATTTTCTTGTTCTCCACATTACCACGCACTACTTTTTGAAACCAAACTCTAGCAGAAAACAATAAATTGAAACTACGAATGCGTTCACCACAAATCCCGTCAAAAAACTCAACACAAACAAAATATTACACAGTGTTGCCAGGTAAAGGTTTTACTTTACCCCAGGCATAGTCTCAATTTACCCTAGAGTCAGTAATATTTTCAAAAATTACACTATATTAATTTTCTCATATTTTGGACACCTGAACCAGGACTGTCGCACTCCGCGCTGCAGGCATAAAAATTTACCTACGCCGCGCTCTTCGCCGCGCGTTCTCCTGCAGGAGGCAAATCAGTAGTCAGAAGAGATAGAGTTACGCGATAGAAAGAGAGGCAACTTGTAGGTAAATATTACTCGTACGTAGGTAATTGGTGTTGTCCGAACCTGAATTGCACTTTGTTGTGTCGTAGCAAGAGTTGCCATTGATTTAAATGATTTTGCGGAGTGAAACTCCTTTTACGTTAGTAAATAGTCTAAATTCTTTGACTGAACGTGAAAAATAAATAAAAATAATAATGTTAATAATAATAATATTGGCGCTGTCATCTGTCATATCTCATAGTAATCTGTTTAGACTTGGTTACCTAATTTTAATAAAACCCAGGCCTTAAAATAATATTTAATTTGTCACTAGCGATACAGGAATAATTATATATTTTTATTATTATTGAATGAAACCATTAAAGTAGCTTTTTCTTCTTGTTTTACAGTAACACTACAACTGAAAATGAAGTAAACAAACCCTGAAATATTCAAAATAAAACACACTTTTTGAATAAATTTCACTCACCTCATTTGATTTGAATGACCAAAAATAATTTTACCTTGAGCCTTCTTATGAGGCCCATAGTAAGCGAGTATTAAATTTACTCACAAAAATCAAAATCAAAAATCAAAATCAAAAACAATTTATTTCAAATAGGTGTTCACACACACTTTTAAATAGTCAAAACAAAAAAAAATTACAGTATATTACAAATAATGTCATGATTCAGATTACAGTCTCAGGTAATGGTATTTGATATAGAATCAACATATATATCTTTGTCATTTACATAATCTATTATTTTATAATATCCTCTAGAGCACAAAACTTTTTTGACATGAGTCTTGAACTTATTCTCTGACAAACTAGTTACATTTTCTGGAATTTTATTGTAGAATCTTATACACTGCCCCACAAATGACTTTTTAACCTTACTCAGTATCGAAAAGGCTATATCTATTTTATTTACATTTCTTAAATTCAAATTATGCCTGTCACTGTTTTTAGGAAATAAATGCAAATTCTTACGAACGTACATGATGTTTTCATATATAAATTGACTAGCAACAGTTAAAATATTGATTTCTTTAAACTTATTCTGTAACGACTCACGTGATCGCATCTGATAGATAGCTCTTTTCTGCAGGATGAAAATAGTTTCTATATCAGCCGCATGCCCCCACAGTAATATGCCATAAGACATTATACTATGGAAGTAACTAAAATACACTAGTCTCGCAGTATCTACATCCGTTAACTGTCTTATTTTCTTAACGGCATAAGCAGCTGAACTAAGCCTTCCCGCTAAAGTTTCAATGTGTGGTCCCCATTGAAGTGAAACATCCAAAGTTATACCAAGGAACACCGTGGTATTTACAAATTCTAATTTATTACTGTCTAATATTACACTATTATTGACCTTTTTTACATTTGGCAAACAAAATTTTATAAATTTTGTTTTCTTAGCATTTAATAATAAGTTGTTCACAGTGAACCAGTTCAGTATCTTTGAAAGAGTGTTGTTTACTTCGTCAATTTCGTTTTCTTTCCTATTCACTTTAAAAATAAGAGATGTATCATCCGCAAACAACACAATATTTGACAGATTTTACACCATAAAAGGCAAATCATTTACGTAAACAAGGAAAAGAAAAGGCCCTAATATGGAACCCTGGGGCACACCCATTTTCACTTTAGATCCAGATGAGTTCGTGCCATTCACTTGTACTTTTTGTGTTCTGTTGTCTAAATATGAATTTAAAAGACTGAGAGCCCCTTCCTCTACACCATAATGCTTTAATTTCATAAGTAATGTTTGGTGTTCAACACAATCAAAAGCCTTAGATAAATCACAAAACACTCCAATTGCATTCTGCGATTCCTCAAAGGCATCATATATGTTTCGAATGAGTGCTATTCCTGCATCGGTTGTTGATCGTCCTTTAGTGACACGTAATTTATATTACAAACAAGTTAATGTGGAAAGCATAAATGAATGCGTATTCCCTTGGACTGTGCAGCTTCAGCTGGTGGTTGTAAGCATGCAGTGGTATTTTTAATGTGGACCCATCGTCGCAGTGAAGAACCTTCCTGCACCGAGGTTGAATGTTACTGGAAAAAACCCATCCTCTCCAAAGAAGGGACTACTATGAAATATGTCACTGTAGATCAAATTTGCAAAGAAACAGCTCCACATCATGAAACCAGCACAGACCTTTTCCACGAGTTTCTTCAAGAAGCAAAAAAGAAGAAAATTATGAATTGTGAACTGTTGAAGTACCAGAACGACTTTAAACACAGTGATGTTCGACAGTTTTCACTTCATCATTTCCTTATTCAAGCGAGTGATGATATAAAGAACGATGTCAACAAATTACTAGAAACATTACAAGAGAAACTTAACTATTTTACGTCCTTTCATAAATTTACCCAGGGTGGTTCTATAAGACCATTCTGCCCCATTTAACAAAGATACTCATGTACTAAACTACCCTCATGTTTTTGTAAAAAAATATCAATGCGTTCAGGGTAGCCAATAGGGCTATTTCGCCGCATTATAAAGAAACCCATATATTCAGATCAGTCTGCGGGACTGTTTCGCAACATGGTAGTTATCGACATATTATACAAAAATAATGCACTTAGGGTGGTATATGGAACCGTTCCACCGCATTACAATAAAAATGCCATCCTATTTGTACCTCCTTTCTAAATGCACCCAGGGTGGTCTATAATAGTAATATTCCGCCGCATTTAACAAAGATATCATGTACTTAGATCAGTCTGTGGGACTGTTTCGCCACATGATCTATCTCTCCTTGCGGCGTAGTGTTTACATGTATGTACAAAGATATACAAATGGTGATGTTAAGGCGGAGACACTATCGGACTTCATGAACCTGAGAGATATGTTGCAGTACAACTTTTGTTTATTAAAACAAAATTAGCGAATGAACATATTTTAGACCTCGTAATGAGTAACTGTAAATGTACTGTTCTTACTTCCCAATCTCCTTTTACTCCAGAGGACCCACATCACAGGACTTTACATATTAAATTTATACTACCGATTGTTACGTGTTTACAAGCTAATGAAAGACCTAAATACTTTTATCACGCAGCCAATTATGAGGCAATAAGTACAGAATTATTAAAAATAAATTGGAACTATCAGACTTGAACACATAAATTTTTACTCAGTTTTATATAGTCTAATTGATTCACATGTCTCTAAAACAATTGAAAGTTCTAACTCAAATTACCCGCCATGGTACTCACGTGCTCTTATAAAATTAGTTCGTGTTAAGCTAAAAAAACACCAACTTTGGAAAAAGTATGGTAATGCTAGAGATTACCAGGCCTTTTCGGACCTGTGTTCTCAAGAAAAACAACTTGAATCAGAATGCTACAAAAACTATATAGCTTTTGCCGAAGAGAAAATCACATGAGCTCCACTGTATTTTTGGACATTTATTAAGTCAAAATTTTCGACAAATGGGGTTCCCTCGTAGATGAAATATAATACTGTTATTTCTACCAATACTAGAACAATATGTAATGTTCAATAACTACTTTCACTCTGTATTCGTTGATGAAAATGCTGGGGACACCTTAGATGAACATGAAGCCATTAATAAAACCTCTAAGTCACCTATTGACTTATCTACCATTGAAATAACTCAAAAAGATGTTCAGAAGTTGCTAGATCAAATTGCTATAAATAAAGGTACAGGGAATGATAACATTCATCCGCTTCTTGTCTCAAGATAAACTGTGAAATTGTCTATCCCCTTAACTATCATTTAAAACAAATCTTTAGCAAATGGTTGCTTTCCAGAAGTTTGGAAGAGGGCTCTTACACTACCTATCTCTAAAGGAGGAGACAAGCACGACGTAACTCAATACAGACCCATTTCAAAATTGTGCAATATTTCAAAGCTTTTCGACAAATTAATAACTTCTTTTGACAACACATGCTCGATATCACATAGCTTTTGAGCAGCACGGTTTCTTTAATGGTCACAGTGTTAATACTAACCTGGTGACTTACACAGATTTTAAACTTAACGCTCTTGAAGCTGGATGTCAAGGCACACTTGTGATTATTATAACAAGTTCTTGAGTAATGTTCACATTATTTCTAGTTCCCTATTATAAAAAGCAGGTATGTGCAGTGTTGGAAAATATATAAATTTTAGTTTAATTAACTAAGGTTTTAACATTAATTTATTTGTTTCACATACTTGTCTCGTTTTGTAACTCTCATAATTATTAAATTTGTTACCATTATATAGGGGCCTTCAGGTCTATTTGTGTATCTCACATTTTGTTACTATATTTGTTATACGACTGTTTGTGTCCTGAATAAATAAATAAATAAAATAAAAAATACTCTCGTACTCCCAGACCGTGATGCAGCCGCATCCGCATACGAAGACGTACTGTCCGATGCGCTACCGCCGCCACCTGAAGTTGCCCCCCAGCAATGCCAGAGCCGCTGAGCAGATTGCTGGTCCATCAAATGTAATACCACCAACTGTAATTACCTAGCGCCCTTGATTCCCTGTACTGAGGAAACGGGCGAGTCAAATGAAGATGGTACCGGTCAATCTGAATAAAATTACTAGACATATTGGGCGCTGATCCATCAGTAGCTCAGGAATTTGGTGACGAAATTAACAAGGAGGTGGCCAGTAGATTTACACATAATCATAGCCACAACAGGTTTAGAAAAGCAAGAGATTTAACGTATACTTTGCAACATACGTAAACAGCAAATCGTCGGCTCGTAGAAATTTCGCGCTATCCTCGCAAAAGAAGGATTTCCGAGAACAATTATCGACTATCAAGATAGATATATATCTTTGGTGTAGATTTACCAGAAACTTTAAAAACAGCTAAAGCTGTTTGTATATCTGGCACTGACATGAAGGATGTATAGAAATAGAAGCAAAAACCTAAGACTTTTAGACTGGAACGCGGGACCCTCAGCTCGCAGACAGCCGAAGGGTCTGACACAGAAGACACAGCCTGCTGCACCAGCCAGTTGGCGCGCAACCTCGTCGGACAAGTCATCAGATCGGCACAAGTTGTCTCGCCGTCGCTAAACCCTGTACGTTATGCTGGCCGCCTTGCAAATTTTTACGAACAGTGGTCATTGATTACACAAGACGAAACTGTTTTGTCGTGGGTAAACTGATACCAATTGACCTTTAAGTCACCATTCTAGTTATCCCACTACTGTATCAACTGACACTGACGAAAAATGTAACTTCTCTGACGCAATCAACAGTCTTTTATCAATATGCGCAGTCTCAGAATGTGAACCATGTTTAGATCAATTCGTATCTAAAGTTTTCTTGCTACCTAAACCCAATGGGAGCATGAGATTTATTCTCAACTTAAAATAGCTTAGTAAGTCTTTATGTACCTACACAGCATTTTAAGTTAGAAGACCTAAGAATGGACTTAAAATTAGTCTCAAAAGATTATTTTGTGGCGACCTTAGATTTGAAAAATGCATATTTTTTGATAAAAGTTCATCCTAATTCTAGAAAACACCTTAGGTTCAGTCTAGATTCCAAGCTAATGTCCTCGCTTTCGGGATCTATACAGCTCCGTTTATCTCCACCAAATTGATTAAACCATTAAACAAATTATAACGTTCTTGAGAATTGGTTTCATCAATTTATCTCGAAGATCTCTTTTTGATAGGCAATTCTCGTCAGGAATTTTTAAATAACATAAGAATTACTGAACGACTATTAAAGGCTCTTAGATTTATTATAAACGAACAAAAAAGTAATCGTGTTCCATCCCATTCATGCAAGTATCTCGGATTTATAATAGTGTACGAGACGACTAATGTGTGTGCAGTGTGTAGTGAATTAGTGATGTTAGTGACAATTATGAACAGTTAATTAATGTATCGATAAGTAATGCCATAAGTATCCAAATTTACGTTAACCTAACAGATAACTAGATAATAATTAGAAATAAGTAGGGACACCAGAGACTCACAAGTAACTGTAATTTGAGATTCCACGGTTTGTCCATCCTTGCCCAAAAAAGAATTCCTCGTTTTGTATAGAAGTCTTTATTGCCAAAACCTAACGGTTAATTAGAAATCTAAGCGTGAGCCAGCCCTTGTCATACCCTTATAACGGGATTTTACCAAGCGGCCGCATCCGCGGCTTGGGAACGCCACGGCGTTATATTTTGGCGCGAAATCCCTTAGCTCTCTAAATTAACCGTTAGGTACAACATATTTAATAAGATAGTAATTTTAGCCAGTTAATTAGTTAGCCAATTAATATTGTTTATTGTAAATATAGTCTTTAGCATAAATAGACAAATAAAGAAACGTTCAGTGCAGGTGGGGCGGGGGGACGAATCCCACGCGAGGCCGCCCTTTATATAAAGCCCCGGGCGCGCCGACCGACATTGCAAGCCACGCATTCCAACCGCTCTGACTAGCAGCCTGAAGAACTGAAGTATCGAACTCTCTACCAAAGTTTGTTCATTTCTTCTTTGCCCCGCCGTGTATCTCTCCAAACCCAGCAAATATTGGTGTGTGTGCGGCCCCAGCTGCCCACAATACAGTCCACTACTGCCAACTCCAAAGGGCCGTCCCGCACAAATAGATTCTTACAAATGGACAGTAAGCCCGCCAACCGAAAAAAGAAATCGAATCGTACGCGAAATAGAACATTTTAAACAACTAAAACGTTGTAAAATCTGGAAATTCACGCAGCTAGTAGGGTTACTAGTACCCGCTTGCCCAGCCGTTGAATACGGCTAAACAAATGGAACGGGTTAAATATCTAAATCTACTTGGCCATGATGATTACAATAGATTCTTGAATATTCCTGACACTCTGCTTGCCGATTTCAATAGGTGGCTCAATGCTTTACGCAAACCGAGCCATCGAATAAAAGAGGATTATTTTTCAATTGAAATCTTTTCTGACGCTTCAACTACGGGGTGGGGAGCGGCCTGCGGTAATCAGACAGCTAGTGGCAGGTGGTCTAAAACAGAATATTCGTTACACATTAACCAGCTCGAGCAGCTGGCAGCCCTTTTTGCTTTAAAAATATTTGCCAAGAATTACTATGACTGTCAAATACTTTTAAGGGTAGACAACACCACGGCGGTATTTTACATAAACAGGATGGGTGGTATTCAGTACCCCCATCTTACGAAAGTTACAAAAGACTTATGGCAGTGGTGTGAGTCTCGCAAAATATTTGTCGTTGCATCTTACTTAAAATCCTCTGATAACGTCACAGCGGATGTAGAGTCTAGCTAGACGCTCTCACCCAGATATAGAATAGGAAATTTTATTACATGGATATCAAAAGCTATCTAAAACATTTGGATATCCCAATATCGATTTATTTGCGAGCCGTATTAACAAAAAATGTGACGTATATGTGTCTTGGAACAGTAGGGACCCTGACGCATTCGTATACGATGAATTTACAATTGAATGGTCAGGTTTTTTTAACTTTTACGCCTTCCCTCCAGTGGCTATAATTCTTAAGGCCCTAAGAAAAATCATTTTCGAAAAGGCTGAAGATATAATGGTTGTTCCAGATTGGCCTACACAACCGTGGTACCCTGTATTTATGAACCTTGTTGTAGTGTCAAAAATAATAAGATTAAATCCCAACCTTAACATGATATCCAATTCCAGCAACCGGAACATCAAGTCCAGCGTTACTCTGGTTGCAGGAGTCCTATCGGCACGGCGCTTCTGCAGTGTTGCGTCCCCCCTTCCGCGGTAAATATCATGTAAGCGTCCTTATCAGAGAGTACATTGAAACAATATGATGTGTGCATCAGATGCTCGTATACATTTTGCATAAAAAATTAAATTGATTTATATAAGACATCAGTTCCAATAATTGTTGAGTTTCTTACCCATTGCTTTAATTCTGATAGCCAATAAGGTACCATTAACAGTTACCGGTCAGCCCTCGCACCTATATTAGGACCATTATCTGATGATGATCGCATTCAAAGATTTTGTAAAGGTGTGTTTAGACTTAGACCTCCGATGTCACGCTATAATATCACATGGGATGTGGCAAAGGTTCTAAATTATTTGGAATCCTTTTTTCCAAATGATTTATTGCTAATGGCAATCGAACTTATATTAGGACCATTATCTGACGACGATCGCATCAAAAGATTTTGTAAAGGTGTGTTTAGACTTCGACCTCCGATGTTACGCTATAATATCACATGGGATGTGGCAAAGGTTCTAAATTATTTGGAATCCTTTTTTCCAAATGATTTATTGTTAATGGCAATCGAACTTATATTAGGACCATTATCTGACGACGATCGCATCAAAAGATTTTGTAAAGGTGTGTTTAGACTTAGACCTCCGATGTCACGCTATAATATCACATGGGATGTGGCAAAGGTTCTAAATTATTTGGAATCCTCTTTTCCAAATGATTTATTGCCATTAGACCAACTTTCGATGAAATTCACAATCTTGCATGATATTTACCGCGGAAGGGGGGACGCAACGCTGCGAAGCGCCGTGCTGATAAGACTCCTGCAACCAGAGTAACGCTGGACTTGATGTTCCGGTTGCTGGAATTGGATATCATGTTAAGGTTGGGATTTAATCTTATTATTTTTGATACTACAACAAGGTTCATAAATACAGGGTACCACAGTTGTGTAGGCCAATCTGAAACAACCATTATATCTTCAGCCTTTTCGAAAATGATTTTTCTTAGGGCCTTAAGAATTATAGCCACTGGAGGGAAGGCGTAAAAGTTAAAAAAACCTGACCATTCAATTGTAAATTCATCGTATACGAATGCGTCAGGGTCCCTACTGTTCCAAGACACATATACGTCACATTTTTTGTTAATACGGCTTACAAATAAATCGATATTGGGATTTCCAAATGTTTTAGATAGCTTTTGATATCCATGTAATAAAATTTCCTATTCTATATCTGGGTGAGAGCGTCTAGCTAGACTCTACATCCGCTGTGACGTTATCAGAGGATTTTAAGTAAGATGCAACGACAAATATTTTGCGAGACTCACACCACTGCCATAAGTCTTTTGTAACTTTCGTAAGATGGGGGTACTGAATACCACCCATCCTGTTTATGTAAAATACCGCCGTGGTGTTGTCTACCCTTAAAAGTATTTGACAGTCATAGTAATTCTTGGCAAATATTTTTAAAGCAAAAAGGGCTGCCAGCTGCTCGAGCTGGTTAATGTGTAACGAATATTCTGTTTTAGACCACCTGCCACTAGCTGTCTGATCACCGCAGGCCGCTCCCCACCCCGTAGTTGAAGCGTCAGAAAAGATTTCAATTGAAAAATAATCCTCTTTTATTCGATGGCTCGGTTTGCGTAAAGCATTGAGCCACCTATTGAAATCGGCAAGCAGAGTGTCAGGAATATTCAAGAATCTATTGTAATCATCATGGCCAAGTAGATTTAGATATTTAACCCGTTCCATTTGTTTAGCCGTATTCAACGGCTGGGCAAGCGGGTACTAGTAACCCTACTAGCTGCGTCAATTTCCAGATTTTACAACGTTTTAGTTGTTTAAAATGTTCTATTTCGCGTACGATTCGATTTCTTTTTTCGGTTGGCGGGCTTACTGTCCATTTGTAAGAATCTATTATAAAACTGAGATACTTGCATTACACGATTACTTTTTTGTTCATTTATAATAAATCTAAGAGCCTTTAATAGTCGTTCAGTAGTTCTTATGTTATTTAAAAATTCCTGACGAGAATTGCCTATCGAAAAGAGATCTTCGAGATAAATTGATGAAACCAATTCTCAAGAACGTTATAATTTGATTAATGGTTTAATCAATTTGGTGGAGATAAACGGAGCTGTATAGATCCCGAAAGCGAGGACATTAGCTTGGAATCTAGACTGAACCTAAGGTGTTTTCTAGAATTAGGATGAACTTTTATCAAAAAAATATGCATTTTTCAAATCTAAGGTCGCCACAAAATAATCTTTTGAGACTAATTTTAAGTCCATTCTTAGGTCTTCTAACTTAAAATGCTGTGTAGGTACATATAGTCTCACATTTTTTATTCATAATTTTGTCTTTTGGAAACAAACGAAAACTTATTCCGGAATCTCCGTAAGTACTACATTGAGCAACGCAACAATATTTCGTATTCCTGTTTTTTTGGCAACAGGTTTCAGTATGTAATCGTGATCCATCTGATTATGTCTAAACTTAACCTCACCTTAACCTGTACTTTAAAGCAAAGTGTCGTTCTTAGACAACTTCTAAATTTCGCTGCTAGAGGCGCGCGGATAATCTTTGCATCGCCAAATGTTTATTTCAAAATAACAATCGTATCAGCATCTGTGTCAATTTTACAAGAAAGTTGTTACACAGAACCTCAACTTGTCTCAATCAATCCTGAGACAGATTTTTATTGTTATCTACGGAACCAATTACAAAATGGTTTTCTACATTTGGTTTTTATGTGACGGTAGTTACATATTTATGCAAATGAGAATTTTTGAAGTAGCAGTAATTAGCAAAATGGTTTTTCTTTTTACAAAGTGAACATGTTTTTCCTCGTGCAGGTCATTTAAATAGATAAATTTGACCACATCTTCTGCATACTTTTACTACTGGAGATCGACTTGAATGAAATGAAATGAAAATATAGACAGAACAAGGCTTCTGATATCTCAGGTCAGGCTCAGGTCATCTTTGACACCATAGACTTAATACAATAAATAAGGGCTAGTGCGCGGTCACCATTCGAGAACTTTACTTCCCCAACGGGCATCTGTTCTACGAGCTTTGTGTCCTACTCACTGCCACACTACTAAGTAATCTATTAATTAATTATATGCTTTTAATCAAGGAGTTTATAGGTAAATCTGGAGGCCACACTCTAAATACCTACTTGAAGCAAAGAAATATGACCTTGAAGTTTCTCGTTACCGCTCCGTCTCTTTCTAATTAGGAGGTATGAACAAGACGTGTATAGGTGAAGCTCTTGCTCACACCCGTTAATTGAAAAGAGACGGAGCGGTAAAGAGACATTTCAAGGGCATATTTCTTTGCTTCAATTAGGTATTTAGAGTGTGGCCTCCAGTTTTACCTATAAACTCCTTGCTTTTAATATTGTTTTTCCTAAATAAAAATATTTTACATGTGCAAACATCAGAGGATAAAAAACCTCGCCTTTTGGCTGATGTTGAAAACGGACTCAGTTTTCGGCAGTGCTACGGCGTACTGCTGATTTCTACGGTCATCACCCGTGGTACGTACCCTTACAAACACGGCTTTTTTACCGACGCAACACAGCCGCTCAAAAATATTCATTGGCAACACTGATTTCTTGCTTGCTTGACTGACTTGCTGCTTGCAATGTTGCAATTTAATTGAGCAAAGCAAAAAAAGCAAATCAAAGATTTACAATTTGCACTTCGACTTAGTACATATATATTTCAACGTTATTATTTAATGATGAGTGTTTTTAAAAGCAGCCTAGAGCGGAAGTCCTTCAACTATGTATCGTAAAGTTTACAGTATTGTGTTTTTATTAAAAGTCAGTCTATTTTTTTATGTTTGTGATTGTGTTTTACGTTGAAAATGATTTGCTAGCGCTAATGTGGAATGGCACTTGTTACAATTCGACGTTCTTCGAGTGTGCAAACACCAAGGACGGCAGTAAGTACATATTTTTATTAGGAATTCTGTAACTTGTCCTTATTTTTCTCTGAGCAGTTGCAATGTAGACATTAAGGCACGTACCTTCTGCTTGTTGTTTCTGAGAGCATGCCATACTACTTACTGCCATGGGATCCACTGGCGGTCCTTAAGGCTGGCGTCATAAAAAATACTAGCATGCCATGGATTCTAAGGGTGGCTCAAATAGGTACTGAAATGCATGGAGCATACCGTGGGATCCGTTGTGATACTTTAAATTTATAGTTATTATACATACTTACCTACCAATACAGATCAGATAACATATACCTTGGTGTGCTTAATAAATTCATCACATCAGTCTAAAGAATAAAGATATACACTGCTGGACATAGGCCTTCCCTGAGTTGGGGGTTTTTGCCATAATTGCCACGTTATGCACGCAGGTTGGCGATCACAGTGTGCAATGTGGTGGCACAGTACAGGGAAAGGATGCTGCTTCCTCTGGTTTAGTCCCTTAGTTGCCTCTTACGACACCTAAGGGAGAAGACAGGAACTATAAAAAGCTAATAAATTATAAAGAATTATTATAAAGAATGTCCAGCAGTGGATGTCCGTTGGCTGATATTATGATGATGTTTATAAAGAAGCCGCCAGATGTAGGCAGCGCAAGTCAGTTATTGTGGAAATCTTGAGGGGAGGCCATTGTCCAGCAGCTGATGTCTTTCGGCTGATATGATAATGAATAAATTATAAATTAATACCAAATAAAAAATTAACACATTAACAGTCCTCATACAAGCATTCTAAAACACTCCATATGTGATTATATATTTTCTGGCCATTATTGGATGTCCACTTGACAACTGATGCATAAAAATAAGAAAATATAGGTAATTGACCCCAGAAGCTTGGCAGTACATGGACTTATGAATTAAAATTACCATGTACATGAGTGTGGCAGTAGACATGCGTTGACCATAGACAATGAATTAGGCAACATACATGTGTACATACTATGGCAGAAAAATATCACCCTGCCCTCAATAATAAACATCTAAAGGCAATGCGTGGGATGGTACCAAAACATCCTTGATGAAAGTCGACTTGCTCCATGTGAACAGGACAAAGCCAAAAGGTCATCAATGCAAAGTAAAATTTGTAAAAAAGGATACTGTATTGATTATATTTCTAAATCGCTATTATCGCTACACTAAGAATAAATCTAAACACTAAAAATAAATAAAAAACATGCCTTTAAAACACATAAAACTAGAAAGTGAAAAAGAATTCTTAATATCAGGTGAAAACAATAAGGAACGAAAAATACTAGTATTATTGTGAAAAAAGCATGGGTTGCACGATATACAAAAATATGGCACAAAGCTATTTTCACTCATTATTGTTTCAGTTTATATTGATAATTATTTTCACTTTTTCAACCAACTTCCAAAAAGGAGGAGGTTCTCAATTTGACTGTATTTTTTAAATTTTTATATTACCTCAGTACTTTTGACTGGGTGAACCGATTTTGATGATTCTTTTTTATTTTACCTCAGTACTTTTGACTGAGTGAACTGATTTTGATGATTCTTTTTTATTTTACCTCAGTATTTTTGACTGGGTGAACCGATTTTGATGATTATTTTTTATTGGAAAGCTATTGCTTTCCATGTGGTCCCATATAAATATTATCAAAATCAAGTAGTACTTTACTAGAAAATTAACAAAAACCAAAAATAATAATGCAAAATTGTACAAAGTTGTTGCGATGGAAGTCAGTTTTTAGCGTGTTTAGTGTATTCATTTATAGTTTTATGTGCTTTAACATTGTGTTTTTTAGTTTAAACTATATTTATTTTTCAATTTTTAGTTTGATGTGCATTTAATACTGGTGATCCTGATCAGGATAATGTTATAAACTTATGAAATTATAGTAATGTCACTGATTCTTGATAAATGTACAAAGTTTGAATTAAATCTGTTTGTTTAAAGTGGGTCGAAACCAAGTGCACAGGAGTCGGTAACAAACATATATACATACAGGTGAAGCTAATAAAAGCGTGATAAAATGTAACATGTTTTTGACTATTTCTACTTATTAGTTCCTTGGCCACAAGTCCACCAAGAAAACACAAACTAATTTGTCAATTTCCTGGTTCTAGAGCCCATAGAGTAACACAGGGTTTGTGTGCCTTATAGGGTACAAAAACTCGGTGAAACCACTCCCCTTGTACCACATACGGTACACTAGACTGTTAACGTGTTAAGTTATTGTGTGCAGACCATGTTTTAAGAGGCTTGGCCTGTTGTAACAGAATCAAAAGAAACGCTGGCAGATCCCTCACCCTGCTGAAATTGAACAATACAGTGCCTTAACGGGAATGATTTAAGCATTGAAAGATATGATGAAAGGACTCATTTGGAGTTGGAGTGTTTATAACCTTATAAACTGTTGCCAATTTTCAACCAAATTGTTAGAGCCGTTTCTGAGATATACAGGTATACTGATTTCTGAATTATATACAGATGAGTTTTTTTTAAGGGTCAGTATAGGGAAATTCTAAACTATAAGGGATAGAAAAAACACTCTCATGATCCGTTATCTCAATTTTGATAGGTTCGGAGATATGGCTTTTTCCTTAAATTACCTATAAATAACTAACTACTTATATGATACGAGTTACAGTTAGTGTGTCAAAGTTGAGCTGACAAACAATCTGCACTTAGCAGAAAATTAAATATCTAAAATATAGAAAACTGGGTCATCATCATCATATCAGCTGAAAGATGTCCACTGCTGGACAAAGGCCTCCCTCGCCCGAGGATTTCCACAACGACCGGTCCTACGTTTTACCATTTTGCCGGTCCACTGACGCTACGTCTTCCGATGCGCGGTCGCCACTCGAGAACTTTACTGCTCCACAGATACGAGCTGTGTAGAACAGAGCCATTAAGTTTATCGATTCTGTGAGCTATGTCGGTTTCCATGGGTCTCCTTCGGATCTTCTCACTTCTGATTCGATCAGGGTTGTCTTGATTTTCTCCCACCAGATCAAACGCACTTGAACAATAAAATTTCCAGACTGGAAACCCTTGACCCAAGTTTGTGCTACTGAGTCATACGGCATAAGGTCCATAAACAGCGCAAATTTTACTCACGGCCTGTGTTGCGTTTTTACATTTTTTAAGTAAAATTTAAAAATTTAGCGAATTTCTTCGTTAATGGCGGGAAATTGTTAGTTTTTATAAAATTTAACCTTTTTAATTTTTTTTATAACCAGTCAGGTACAAATAATACAAGCAAAGAGACTTATTACAAATTTATACGATTACAAATTATTAGGAATAAACTTTTTCCCGACTATTACGAGTATAAACAAGAGTTGCTTACTTACTCACAAAGTGATACGATTATGTACTTCATGTGACTTTGTTTTTATTTGTTTAAGGATGAAACTGAAAAGTCAACGGATATCACAGAAGATGGAGAGTACGATCGCATCAGTAAAAGGTAATTTTAATCTATTTTACCTGGCGCCCAAAAAGGAGGGTAAATTTTTTCGGGTGTTTTGTATGTATGTATGTATGTCTGTTTCTTTGGCTAAGCCTGTAGCCTCAACGGTTTTACAGTGCCAGACTAGAGTCAAGCTCAACAGGGTCTTCTTTCCCCGCTGATTCTCCCAAGCCCGTTCCCTTGGCTGTGGTTTCGCTAGATAGTAGATAGGGACATTCCCTCTCGTATATCTATCAGATACGCTAAACTACCAGGTTTATGATATAGCATCCACACTCACCGACAGGGACCGATAGGGACAAACCCACCACCTACCATGGCCCTTCCAACCGTCTTGGTTATACGGGCCGAATCGCGGGAGGTGCAACGCGTCTGCGTTGCACTTTCTTGACTCCCTACAAATTCTTTCTATAAACCTTGTCCCATTAGACCCTCTCCCCCTTCTGGGGCGGTCAACACAGCTATGGCTTCGTCGTCGGCGCTGTCCATCTGGACCGATAGGGACATCCCCTC